>VWZZ01000909.1:417155-479853 GCA_013399095.1 Psophia crepitans | reverse complement strand
TCCCTCTTGAAGAATTCCCACCCGTTCTGGACTACCTTATCCTTTGGGACCGCCTCCCAAGGGACTCCTTCGACCAGTCTTCTAAGCAGGCCAAAATTCACCCTCCGAAAGTCCATGGTGGCGGTCTTGCTGGTCCCCCTCCTTACCTCACTATGTATCAAAAATTCTATCATTTCGTGATCACTAAGTCCAAGGCAACCTCCAACCACCAATCCACCACTAGTCCTTCTCTATTAGTGAAGAGTAGGTCGAGCAGGGCACCTCCCCTGGCAGGCTCACTTACCAGCTGCGTCAGGAAGTTATCCTCAACACACTCTAGAAACCTCCTAGACTGTTTCCTCTCTGCCGTGTTGTATTTCCAGCAGACATCTGGTAAGTTGAAGTCCCCTACAAGAACAAGTGCTAGTGATTGTGTGACTTCTGCTAGCTGCTTGTAGAATGCTTCATCAGATTCTAAATTTTCTTTTTAAAATCAGACAATTAATTTTGGCACAAAGAATTATGCAAAATTAAACCACGATTTCTTAAACTTAATATTAAACTAATTGTTAGGACCTGTGTAATTTTGTGCTCAGACTAGATAAAAAGTATGGCTGCTTATAATTAGTAAAGCCTTGGGAATCATTCCTGGGCAAGTCAATAACTCTGTTACTCATATATCTGACATTTTCTCTTTTGATATAACTGGCATATTTTGTCAGTGCGTAGAGTCAATCACAAAATTCTTAGTCAGACATTATTCAGGAAAAAAACCTCCTACTGAAATATCTAGAAATTCTGAGTAAAGGTTGAATACAGATATTTGGTGTGTTCCTGCAGAAAGCAGAATTACCTGCACAAATAAATGTATATTTATATTCAAGTTCTCTAGATTTCATGTAAAGTAGAAATTCAGCCTATGGTGGATGGATTCCAGGAAATACAGCACACTCCCCAACTAACTTTGCATTCTTCCTGGCAAGAAACAGTTCAGAGTTTTCTCTAACATGTTAGATATACCTTAATCTTCTGTTTGATTGCCAGGATGTAATCTATTAGCAAGGACTTTTATTCAGCATCTGGAATGACTCCCTCCCCCTGTGCCATATTTGTATGTAATTATTTTTATCTTTAGTGTGTAGAGAAAGAGTTGCCCTGTAGATATTTTGCCAAAGTCTAACAACAGGTATGGTAAAACAGGTATGGAAGAATTTGTTGACATTTAAATACTTTGCATACTTACCATATCTCCAGCTGTTACAACAAACAATTTTCTCAAAGAGAAAATTTAATAGAGAAACATTATTGCATGACATGATTATATTGTTTTAGCTACAGCTTTTACAAAGAGACAAAAACCTTTAAAAATAAAAGCTGAAAACATGAAAGAATTCACAACGCTACTTTTTATAGACCTCATCCACTTAGAAGATCCAGTTGTTGAATGTGCTTTAGACATTTACAGATCGGCCATTTTAGAGTTACATTAGATATCCAGATTCTCCCACTGAAAATTCCTCTATAAAAGAATGGTTCTACCTTTTAAGATTTTTTGAGAAAGCCTAAGTAAAAACTTAGGGATAACTGATGAAAAATATGCATCTTGGCAGAGACTGTATATTCTGAAATAATTCAGAAGTCCTTCAAAAATTAGCTTTCTCTGGAACGTTAATATTAAAACATAGCATTTCTTTTACTGCAAGCATTATCTCCCAATCATTTTAACTGGTGGAAACAAAAACGTAGTACTTACGGTGAATTATTAGAGGAAACTAACAGAGCTATTTCTGAAAAGTAAGCATATTTACCTGCTGAAAAATAAAAAGTGACAATAAGACACTGTGTAAATGAGTGATAATAATAATCTTGGTCTTGTCTCTGATCTCTGTGTAAACCCAGTAACAAAATAGCAGTGAGTGACATGGTACAATCTAGATCTACTCTAGATCCATTATTATAAAAAACTGGTTCTTATCCAGTACACTGTCATTCTGACCAATTAACCTTATTAAAATATCCTTTTGAAAGATCTAGAACCTTCTTCCATATGGTATGGAATATCCCTTTGGTCAGTTGGGGTCAGCTGTCCTGGCTGTCCCCTCCCAACTCCCCACACACCCCCAGCCATCCGGCCAGTGGGGCGGTGTGAGAATCATAGAATCATAGAATCATTAAGGTTGGAAGAGGCCTCAAGGATCATCCAGTCCAACCATCCCCCTATCACCTATTACCCACTAAACCATGTCCTTCAGTACCACATCTAACCTTTCCTTAAACACCCGCAGGGATGGTGACTCAACCACTTCCCTGGGCAACCTGTTCCAATGCCCAACCACGCCTTCCGAGAATAAATTTCTCCTCATCTCCAACNGCCCAGTTCCTTCAGCCGCTCCTCATAAGACCTGTGCTCCAGACCCTTCACCAGTTTCGTTGCCCTTCTCTGGACACACTCCAGGGCTTCGATGTCTTTCTTGTGGTGAGGGGCCCAAAACTGGACACTGTACTCGAGGTGCGGCCTCACCAGGGCTGAGTACAGGGGGACAATCACCTCCCTGCTCCTGCTGGCTACACTATTCCTGATACAAGCCAGGATGCCGTTGGCCTTCTTGGCCACCTGGGCACACTGCCGGCTCATGTCCAGGCGAGCGTCAACCAACACTCCCAAGTCCTTTTCCTCTACACAGCTTTCCAGCCACCCCGCCCCAAGCCTGTAGCGTTGCCTGGGGTTGTTGTGGCCAAAGTGCAGGATCTGGCACTTTGCCTCATTGAACCTCATCCCGTTGACCTCTGCCCAGCGATCCAACCTGTCCAGGTCCCTCTGCAGAGCCATCCTACCCTCCGGCAGATCAACAGAAGCAGAAAAGGCCTTGGCTCTGTGCAAGCACCGCTCAGCAACAGCACAAACATCTCTGCACTATCAGCGCTGCTTCCAGCACAAACCCAAAACACAGCCCCGTACTGGCTACTGTGAAGAAAATTAACTCTCAGCTGAAACCAGGACAGGAAGATCTTCTTGAAATATTTCAGTAAAATATTTATATGTCCATAAATACTATAACACAATAGTATAAAAAAATAGAGGATGAAACAGCTTTTCAATGTTTTGCACACACAAGAGTAAGGGAACATGCAGTGACAGTTTTTGGCAGGCTTAAAGCAAACAAAACAGGTTGCTTTTTTTAAAGGTGTGAGACTAGAAGTAGCTCTGATTGCCCCAGAATGTTGTCAAGGCTAAAAGTATGTTTAATAGCCATGCAGCAGTGACTGGTAACAAATGTCACCCAGGCACAATCTCATATTCAGGCATATTCTTAAATACTTAATTATTTCTCTCAAAGAATTAGCATTTCCTATGCTGTTTCTTCCACTCCTTCTCTCAGTGTCTGTTGCTCACCCTTCTCTGGATTTCAGGCTACACAGACCTTTCATACAGGGCGTTACAGCCATTTTTATGTTCACCTTACTCCGGCTCTGCTCTCTGCCTGGTTTCATTTAGCTCTTTTCCTCTATGTAGGAACTCCGTTAGACCCTGAACATCTGTAACTTCCTTTCTCATGGTGAGACTCAACGTCTTCCTTCCCAATGAGTCTTGTTTCTGTTTTGCCTCTTAGCCCTTTCTGCTAGCAAGCGGATAGTGCAGTTGCATCCTGGCCTGTTTTCAGTTTGAGCATGGTATACGTGTCCTGGAACTGCTTTCGGTTGAGCTCGTTCCTTCAGTTTGGGGTTAAGCCATGAAAAGTCTGTACAGCTCCCTGCCATGTGGGAATGACAGGGGTTTCCAAAGATGCCAGCTTGGTGGAACTGAATTGAGGAAGCTGCTAAAATCCTGCAGTATTTTCAGGTTTGGTTAGGCCCAGTAGTCCTTTGCTGTCACAGGCACTATCTCGGGACAGAACAGTCTAAGTCATTCCAGAGTGTTTCCTGATTTGAGTTCTGCAGTGAGATGAGGCAAAGGACAAAAGGCAGTGGGGGGTCTGACAAACCCAGTCAGACAGCTGAGGCCGACTGAAGCAGAAAGTGCAACTCCAGGATAACATAAAATATAAGAAAAGGTTCTGAATACCCAAGAATCTCTGAATGATCAGCAAAACCTGAGACTAAGCAATTTTCATGTGAAGTACAAGACTATTTTTTTCTGATTTGGCAGGTTGTTCTTGTCCTTGATAAATTATCTTAGCTCTTCTACGATGGTAAATATGTGCACATGGAGAAATTAATCCGCAGCCTTTACAGAAAAGAATGATATCATTTTCTGTGTACCTATTTATGAACCTTGAAAACATTCTGGAGGCCAGGAAGTGTCATGTTTTTCAACAGACAGTAATTAAAACAATGGAATATAACAAGTTTTCTTATATGAGTCATTTCTGAGGGGATTTAGCAAGCCTAGGGGGTAGGACTTTTTGTTGCCTACTAAATTTCATGTTGCTTTCTCTATTCTCCTTCCCAAGCCTAACCTTTCTTTCACTATTTTAAGATGCCAGTTTTTCAACCAAAAGCTTTGACAATATTCAAATTTCCATGGCCAGCAGTTGTTTTTAATGAATTTTGGTCATGATTGCTTTTATTTCCAAGATCTAGTATATGTGTAAACAAATTAGGGAAATAAGCCCACACAGACACACAGAGAATTACTCATGCATATATTCTGTATGTAAAGCAGGTAAGCCCTTGTGTAACATCTTTTCATAGAATTTAATAATTACTTCAAATAGTCTATGCAAGTTCACTAAGATTCTGTAGTAATACATTCAAAACCTGTGGGATTTAATGAAGGATTATAATTATTTCTTTAAAGTTTTAAACCACCTTTAGACTATAATATGAAGTTACAAACTGTAGACAGTCGGTTTAAGAACCTTATAGCAATACCGTTCTCCATTAAGTTCTCAGGTTTTATATTCTGCATGGGAACAGTTTGCCTTTCAAATCTGATGGCTATTAGCTGAAGTAACCCATGGCCTAGAGGTTCAGCTGTCTGTGATCCTCAGCCTAGTTTTGGAGCAGCACAGCTGCATGACCTTAGTTCAGTTTTGGGGAGAAAATTGTTATTGTCCAGTAATTTTCTTTTTTTTGTCATCTGAATCCCCTACAGATGGATTTTTGGAAAATGCAGATTGTGTCTAGGCTTCAGAAATTCCAACCAGGACAAACATAAGAAGTTAATTAGTTTTGGCTGGAGGTGGAAATAGAAGAAAGGGTTAGAACAGAAGACAAAATTGAGTGCTCTGGGATGGGGGTGAAGGGAAATGACAGTCTGCGGTGGGAAGAGGTGCAAAACTTCCATGAACATCAGAGACTTCTGGGAAAGTTTTACATGGCTGGTATCGCAGGGAAGAGGGTCATGGTCACCATTCCCTTCCCTGCTGCTAGAGCCTATGAGGTTAGTGAATGTGCACACAGGACTCCCTGTCCTCTGTCCTCTCTCCCACTATCTCCTTATTAAAGAAATTTAGTACCCATTATGTCTTGATTAGTATGGTTTTCTATTCCTTTTCTCCCCTTATGTTTTCCTCTCTCATTTTGATTTACCTCTACTACCTCTGGGTCGTTTTGTCTTCCTACCTGCATTATCTTTAATGTCCTTTTTCTTATATATATTATATTACAATGACCTAGAGGGTTTAGTTTAGCCATGTAATCAGTTTGTAGGCAAAAAGTTTTGTTGTGGTTTGTTTTTTTTTCCCATTCCCAGAAGTTGAAAATGAATATGATTATGATGCAGGTCTTCTAAACAACCAAATTTGTTCTGAGCCAAATAAAGTACTTTCCAAAATCAGCCTGCAGATCACTTCTCAGCCTGTCATTACTTTCACATCTGCTGCTGCTGATAGAATCTTCTGCATTGAAAATGCATGCTTGAAATGAGGGCTGCACACAAATGGCAAGGCATAAAGTAATATAATGAATGTAAACGAACAATAAAAACCACTTTCAAATGCCATTTGTGAGCTCAGTCCTACAAGCTTCTTGGAGTTTTCAGAGAAGAAAGGGCAACCTGTACCTCTGAGGAAGTGGTCAGTACCTTACCAGACCAAGATCTGTAAAATGCTGACCTTCCCTCCAAAAGCACTGGTACGAAAAAGCTTTCTTTTACCAAGAGGGAGACCTGACACAAGACAGGCTTATTCTGGTTTGAAAATGCAGCTCTATCTTACAAAAACTCAGTAATGAATTGGAAAGATTAGCCACCTTCATTCTGAATGTATTTTTCATTTCTAAAATGTAAAAAGGGGGTCTTTGATTCTCAAACTGATTTATGATGAAAATACAAATCAGTGAGCAAGTCTGCCAGTGAAACCAAGGCTGAAGTATCTTTGGTCATTTGCTTCCCGTGTTGTATCTTTCTTAACTGACGTCAAACCATGAATGCTACTTATTTGTTTTCTGTCATAGTTCTAGCTGATTTGTAAATCATGATAATAACAGAGTGTCAATATTTAATTCTGCATTATCTTTTCTATCATAAGTCTTTGCTTTCGTTTGTGTTTAGTATTGCTAACATTTAGCTGGTAGGGATAATATACTGGCTGTTCGAAATCTACTTCAGGCTTACTTTTTGTGAAACAAGCTTCAAGACAAAAATTTTACTAATACACTAAGAAAAAAAATAATCTGAGTGTTATTTATCCCCCAAAATTTCATTGCTTCTGGATGTTGGCAAGCGATTTTTAAACCAGACCAATTCCAGCATCTTTCAACACGAAGGTCCATTAAGACCACAATCTCTTTGTCCAAAAGATAATACTTATCTCTGAAAATAATAATTTTAGTATTTGTATTATTATCAAATCCATTATAAGGCAATTCTGTGTGCTCTATATACAGTAAGGTGCAGTTAAGATTTCTGGCAGGAATTAAATGTTGAGTGGTCTAGTAGTTTGTAAGGCTTTGTTAGTCCACAAAAAACGTGTATGAAGAAATACATTAATAAGACTATATGTTTTAGCGTAGATTCCTCCACTGACTATTGGATGTAGAAAGTTCTGTAGAGATGAGATGCTTTTGAGTTCTGAGCTTAGGAAGCTCTGAGTATTGTTTCGCTTGATGATATTATCATCTCAATATTTCAGATGTTGGAGATTTACAGATCATTTCTGGCAGAGATCTCTAATGCACACTGCCTCCTACTCCAAATTTTAATTAGCCCGACCAAAGTCTAATTCATTCAGTGACAAAGTTTTTCACTGTAGTTTGATGTCTATAAATATGTCTGCACTGTCAATAGCTCTAGGTCATATTTTCAAAGGACAGGAAAAATATTTGGAAGTTCTGAGGATCAGAGGGTCTCTGCCTGTACTGCAAGCAGTTACTTACACTGGAGTGAAAGGTCTGGCACGTTTCGTCTGTTGGCTGGCTGACAGAGCTTTTCAGTATAGTGCTGCCGCCGTACAGGATTAATTCAAATGATAGAGATACATGCATAGGCTACCTAAAAAGTCTGTTGGGTAGAAGAAGATGTATATCAGGAGAACAGTATGTTGAACCATGGAAATATGTGAAGGGTTGATGTGGGACAAAAATAGTTTTCTGTGAATAACATTCTGCTTTGTGCATAAGGCAAAGCTCTGTCCTTGTCTCTCTTCCTGAACTACCTGTGTGGCACCAGACGAGAAGGAATAATCCATGTACAAAGGGACAAGGCTGCAGAAACGATCTGAAGACTGGGGTTTTCATATTTCTGTACTTCAGTTGTATCTTTTGCATTCTTTTAATGTAACCTCCAGTCTGTTGACTGGAATCTGTTGATGACTTGAAAGACCAGACTTTTATTAACAATGGAAGGCCTCATTTAGGAGAGGTGATACCATGTTATTAGATTGTAAACAAAACAATGTGATTGAGTGGTCTATATCCCCTATCCTGTCCTTCTGTGTTACTGAAAATTTAGAGGCTCATTTAAAAGCAAAGCCAGTAGGAGCCAGACTGAGTTTATGCAGACTTTAAATTACAGCAAGCAAGTATAAAGAGAACAAAACAGAAAAAAAAAAGCTTTGGGAAAAGAATGAAGTGTCTCCAGAGGCAGTGATGGTATCTATAATTAGTAATATTGGTGATGGCACTTATTCTCAGGGAAGGGCACATGACGCTTGTATCCCCGTTCAGCATCATAAAAGATAAGAAACCTAGGGTTTTATTAGTCACTTATTTGTTGTTGCAAAATGATACATGGGTACATCCGTTTGATGAGTAGAGGGGTATCAATAGAAGGAAAAGGTAACAGCATGTAGCTGCCAGGGAGTCCTTCTTTTAGATCTCTTTACAAAGAACTGTACACGTAAGCGAAAAATGTGTGCAAGCAGCAGAAGAATGCTCTCAAATGTTCCCAACAATGAAGGGTTAGGCAACTTTTTAAAATTGGTACTCTATACTTTATCCTTCCTGCCTCATAGCTGCCTGAGATTTCTGATGCAAGTTTGGCTTTCAAAAGTAGGCACATTTGTTTCCCACAGACTGTTTCGCTATGTTTATGCACAAGATGGCTGAATTCAGGCTGCACAGAGCATCTTACTTCTGGGATTCCCTGCCTTCTCTATGCCAAATTTAAAAATCTTTGAATTCCCAGTGTATTGTTGTACATTAGTTCATATACAGAAGACAAACAAGCGAAAGAATACTCAAAACCCTAAGCAATCAGTAATTCTTCCAGAGATTTAAGCTGATTCACATTTAGAATCACCAAAGGATTCAGACCATCAGATGTACAAAATAAGCTTTCCTTCCTGCATTCATCAGTCTCGGCTATTACGTAGACCCCTGAATAGGTCCGCTATCAGGTAGCCAAGAGGGAATTTAGCTAATAGTTTTTGCAGTTTAGGATTACAGACTCTCAGGCTTTATATATTTCTGCAAGAATATATGTGCTGTTGATTATATATGCTGTTTCTTGCCCTTTCCCCTGACTCTTTACCTAATCTTTTGCTACCCAAACCCCTAACTCCCTCCTTTCTTCATCTTTATTCTGTACTATTGCACTGACATTTCTTACTAGAGTTCTGCACCCACATCTGGCTTCCTGGTGCCTGCTTCACAGCGTTGGGAGTACTGAGAAAAAACCCACAGTGTAACAGGCCAGCATCTGGTTATTGTCAATACGTATTTATCAGATGGATTTAAATGAAAACAGTGCCCAGAAAGGTTTTTCTTTGCAGCTTCACAGGTAGATAGGAGGTGCTACTGCTGAAATATCACAAAATTGCCTCTTATTATTAGCTGATTTGCTTGTCACATTTATGTTATGAGCTCTGTATTGCTAAAGAGGTCATATAATAAAACACAGTTGCCCCAGAAAGTTTATTGTCTACAATATGTGTTACTCAGCTTTTAAGGCTTTAAAGCTCTGAAGATAATTAAAGAAAACATTCCAAATCTAGGATGCCTAAATAAGGTACTGAACTTTTTGGCTCTGAACCTCACAAATTAGCAAACAGATGACCTGTAATGTTATGCTGTCTTCCCATGATAAGGTTTATATTTTATTCATCTTTTTAAATACCTTTCCTCTTGCTAAGGCCATGGCAACACCATACTCCTGCCTGGGTCATTAGCGGTAGGCATAGCCTTTCATTTCTAAAACCAAAAATCAGAAGTGTTTCTGAGCTTATGCAAGGAATCGCCAAAAGGAGCAAACCACCATACCACATGGCTTTGAGTCTGCTTACTTCTAGTCCCTATAGCTTTACTGTTTTTCCTGTCACATATTTTCCAACTGAAACTACCTTTCGCCATGCTTTCATTTACAACCTCAATTCACACTTAGAGTATTTACTGTTCCTGCTGCCATCTATTCCAACAACAGCATTTGGATATATTTCCAGTGAGAACAATCTGACACTAATTGTATTTAAATATTTTTTTTTTCAGGAAAGGAAATGCTTTACCGACTGAAGTAAGATGCACAGATTGATGTGCACTTCAAACTGTTTCAGAATATATTCCAATATACAAAGGTTTTACACTGACTAAAATATTTTGTTCTTCCTGAGCGAATGCTGCCTTCTAAACTGATAGTGGCCATTTAATCAGAAACACCCAAAGCGAATTGTAATATTACTCTCTGATTCTTTGTTTATCTAATTTGCTAACAAATAGATACCTCCCACAGATTTGAAAGGCGAGTTGGAAGAAGAGTCATCTATGTTACACCTCCTAGCTTTTGATATTCTGTTTGAGCTACTGAAGAATGAACTACAAAGCCCTTTAAAAATACAAACATTGAAGAATAAATGAGTCATCTTCTCTGTCTTTTGCTTGATATCTCTTTCCTACTGCTGTTAACAAGCAGACAATAATGCTGACAGTATAGCAATGTGTTCTGTGTAGATTTTCCAGTTGGGGTTACACCAGTGTACTTCAGCAAGGGTCACATCCAATATCCCTGTTGTTGACAAGAATACATTTTGAATTTCTCTCCTTTAGTTTAGTTTAGTTTGGCATCATTTAGTTCAGTGTTGTTGTGTTTACTTGTGTTTCATTTTGGTTTGATCTGGGACTTGTTTTCATTACAAGAGGAACAAGCATATAGGTAATTTCAGATGAGTAGCTTTCTTGAAAGATATTAGGGTTAAGCAGACAGTGGAAAAAGGGACTGATTAGAAAGGGGAAAAGGAAATGAAGTCGGTGTTTTAGAGCTCAGTAATAAATAAAGTAGGAACTGCCAAAAGTCAAGTTTGCAGAGGAATTAAAGTGAAAAGCATGATTTCTCCAGCTATATGCAGAAAATAAGAAAAAAATGAAAGAAGTAGTGGGACTGCTATGTAACAGGAATTAAGTAGAAATTAAAGAAAATCCTTGATTGCCTTGATTTTCAGTAAAGATAATAAGGGAGAGTATGGAACCAAACCAAAATGGCCTGTAAAACAGAGAGAAAAAAGGCAAATGGAGACATAAGGCAAAACCAAAAAATAGGTAAATGACTTTAAGGTTGTGCGGGGCAGATGGATCACAAAATGTCAATTTTGAAGGAGGGAGTGCTGAGGGATCAGCGCTTGTTCATCCTGGAGAATAAATGGCTTCAGAGGAACCTAAGAGCAACCTGCCTGTACCTGTGGGGGCTGACTGAGAAGACAGGCTCTTTATGGAAGTATACAGCCAGAGGAGAAGCAGCAATGGTCATAGATTGACACAAAAGAGATTCTGACATCTAACAAGGGGGGAAAAGAAATCACTGTGGGGACATTTAACTCATGGAAGAGGCTGCGTTGGAAGGCTCTGCAGTCTCTGTCCATGGAGACTTTTCAAGACCTAACCAGATAAAGCCCTGAGCAACCTGGTCTGACCTCATGGCTGACCCTGCTCTCAGTAGTAGGTTAGACTAGGGACCTCCTGGGGTCCCTTCCAGCCTGAACAGCTCTGGGAAATGGTGAACAGGGAACATATTGCTCCAAAAGCAAATAAGGCCTGAGAGAAAAAGATAGTCACTGCCTCTACTTACATCACGTGGTGGGAGTGAATAGAAGAAAGAAATGTAAAAAGTATTACTGGCACAACAAAAAATACATATATGTACAAACTTTGAGTAAATTCAGCCTTAAATTAGAAGATTTCTAACTGATAGTCACAAAAGTTTTGGAATCAAGTTCCAAATGACAGGAGCGAGGCCCAAGACTAAACTAGTTTTGTCTTGGAATTTGATTTCTATATAGAAACGATTGTAGTACGTGTCTGCCTGCTACAAAATGTCATTCCATTCCTGTAGCCAGGCAGGTCTTCACAAGACACATTTCGTTCCTAAGTAAATCCCTTTGTTGTGACCTATTCTGTAGTTCCCAGGGGTTTCTACAGTTACTCGGTAAAAACTTGACACAACAGGCTTGTAACATCTTCTCTGTAGTCAGTGAATTGCAAATGTTATTAGGAGGTAAGCAGAAGAAACCCATGCAGATATCAAACAGAAAGGTAAATCTTGCTCCTGACACTCATCCTCAGTTTATTCTCATCATGCTCAGTTGAGCCATACTTTGAGATACAGGCTGCAGGGGCTCCTACTGCGTTGTAGTTAGTGATCAAGGGTTCAGTCCTATTTGGCTGATATTAAACAGATTTGTTTTACTATCCTTCCATTATAATTGAAAGTGAATATGGTAATTTGCAGAATTTTGAGAGTTCTTTAAAAAAATTCTGCTGTGTTTTCTTCCTACTAATAAATCTACTTTCTAGGCTCTCAAGTTCAGTTCTGAAAAAAAGAGTTGTATTTAAATACTCCTAAAGAATAAAGTTACAGATCTTTTAAGGCAAGTCCTTGAGATAAAAGCAATCAAAAGATAAGTAAAGAGAGAGCTGTAGAATTCTGTAATTCTGTAGAATTATTCTTTTCAGATATCTGTGCTGTACTTATATGTGCAATAAAGTTTTAAAAGAACGACCCTAAACCATCTGGTAGCATAATACTTGGTTAGTGCTTGTGTCTGTGTACTGGGTACACAGAAAAGCCTTGATTTACACAATGTCTTTCTGAAGCAAATGAGATACACAATGCATAATTCATGATAGCATGTCTTGGCAATGGATGGCAGTCTCGATCCTGATGTTAGAACCATTTTGCTTTTTCAAAAGATTGTGACTCTGTAGGAGCATGATTACAGTTAAGTGCACAGATGAGTGTCAGATACAATGAGAGGTTGTATCTCTGCCTTACTTCTCTGTTCTGAGCATGTTGTTTTAGAGCAGCCATAAGCTGCAGGCCCTCGTGCCAGGTAATGAAGCATGGATGACTGACATTACCAGTGTGACTGGAGAAAAACAATTAAATTTGAGAAGGGTTTGTTCTGATGCTAACACAAAAGGAGTTTGTTCTGATGTTTACACATTTTTAAAAAAAAAAGTTTTAGTTAAAAAAATCACTGCTTTAGAAACTTTAGAAGAGTGTGAGCTTTTGAGTGTGAGCCATATTGCTTCATAAATGGGTTATGCACCTGGTTCCTGCCACTTACTAACCCTTACATTCCCTTTAGCCTGAGGAGCTTATATGGGGCTTGGAATGTTTGGAGGGATGCATTTCAGTGCAAGTGTGCTTTGCACTTGAACTGCCTCTTGGCTGGCAGATCAGAACAGGGAATTATTCCCAGCAGGATACTTTTGGGTTGATCCTAAAACTAACTTCAGTGACTGTTGACATAAGCGTAACAGTGAAGTGGCACTTGTGACGGTTGTCCCATCTGTTCAAAATGTGTGATGCCTTTCACTGTGGAGAGACGGGAATGCTTTCCCCACATACATTTCTAGGGCTACATCTTTTCTCAGTGAATCTCACTGTATTTCCCCTCTTGATCCCTCTCCTCTCTGGACTCTTTTTCACAATGTGTCTGTTCATTCCGGCGATGGGAACACCTCCTACAACACAAGTGCCGTTTATGCCTTCTCTTGGATTATTAATGGAGTTGTTACATAAAACAAATCCAGCCTCTGAAAAATGCAGTAGTCTAGGAGATTAACATCCAGGCTCAATATATGGCAATGCCCTTCAATATCCTTTGTCATCAGTTGCAATGACATGGTCTTCATTACTTTCTAATTGTCCGTAACATTTCCCCATATTTTTTGTATTAAAAATAGCTTTAAAAAGCAGCTCAATAACTAAGATAGTTCAAAATAATCAGTAATGTAACCTTCTTTTTGATGAAGGGTTGCACAATGACAACCCTGTAAATCCTGTATTTAAATTAAGTGAATTCTGGCACAAGCAGCAGTGAACATGCGTTTCTCCTGGCCCCACCCCCCCAGATACGAACAACCTTGAGGGGCAATTCCCAAGGCCTATTTAGTCTTTAGCTTCTCTCATGACATTGCTAACAAGACTGCAAATTAGCTTGCTAATAATAGTGAGGCAGACAGCCTGTACATGAATTCATGAATACCTTTCCCACTTGTTAATAAAAACCCTTGAAGTCATCAAAGTTAGCTAATACAGGTAACCTTGCGCTTCTAACGCTAACATTTTTGTATTAGCTATCTCCATCTTAACGCTTTACTCAAATACCATTCTGTATCCTGCTTATTTTCCCTTTTCATTTGGGGAAATTTTTGGGTCACGGCTGTTTCCTATTTCTACCTCATCTAGAAAAATGATTCTCAGGACGTTGACTGGGGTTTTCTATGAGTAACATAGATTTCACAGCATGCAACATGCAATTACTTCCCTAAGATGCATCAAAGGAAAACATAATCTTACATTATATGGGAAATATGAAAGAATAATCCCAAAAGGGACCATCTTTTTCATTCTCTTGCCCCAACTGTTCCTGACAGAGTTATTTCAAATCCTGGTAAATGCCTCCAATGATGGAAATCTCACAATCTCAATCTAATTTAGTGCTTAACTGTCTATACAGTTTAAAGTTTTACTAATGTCTAATCAAATTTAAGGCTTCAGTTTAAGCCTCTGACTTCATGTTCTATCCTCAGTGGACCTCAAGAACAATTTATTCATTCCTTGTGTGAACATCTATGTAAATGTACAAGGCAGTGCATCTTGCTCTTATCTTAAGTCATCCAAAGTGTCCTTTCTCTTCATATATTGCTTTGTATCTTTCCCATCAAATGTTTATACATTTCGGACTCTGAAGACATGGTCTCCTGATTTCTCCATATATGGCATTTCTGCATTTGACCACTGAATTAACTTCTGACTCACAAATTCGTAAATTTTAGTATGAATTTCTAAATCCTGAATTTATAAATAGTTTTTAGTAAACACCGAGTGTTCTTGTTTCTTGCACCTTTCAAATTACGATTGCTTTCAGTGAGATGAAATTGTCTTGAGAGGAGATTCTAGTTGTACAGTTGTAGAAGTTAAGCACCCTAAAATAACTTGGATTAGCAAATTGATCTTTTAGGTATCCTTGCGTACATCCCATCCCACTGATAGATTTATATTTGTTTAACTTGGATCAGAATCCAGAATAGATTTTTACAAAACCAATTTTTAAAATTATCTTAATATAAGTCAGCCATTATAATGTGAAGTGGGTATTTGTCAATAAACCTTTAGTCAGTGGAGTATGTTATAGAACATTAATCTCTTTGTAAAACAACTGCTCAATTTTGGTATTAATACATGGTACATACATTGACTGTCCTTGTCACTTGTCCAGGGCAGCACCAACTAAACTCAGGTTATTGGGTGCTCAACTCATTTAAAAATATATACTTGTTTAATAGAGCATTAACAGACGTGCTTCCAGCCCACAAAAATCCATAAATTTGAAAAGTGGTGTGTTTTTTTTTAATTGGGACATTAATAAGGTACATGAATAAGTAGATTAATCTGACTATTTTTTTAAGCAAAGAGCAGGCCCAATTATTTTACTCACTCAGGGTTTAGAAAAATCTATATTAAACCAGTATTTACCAAGGGTAACATTTACCAAGTTTAATGTCCCACCAGCCCGATTCGTTTTTTGATAAAATGACAAGTTTGTGGATGTTTCTCATTACTTATGAGAGCACATCTGGATACTGAGCTCAGTTTTGGAATCATAGAATCATAGAATGGTTTGGGTTGGAAGGGACCTTAAAGATCATCTAGTTCCAACCCCTCCACAAGCAGGAACTGCCAACACAGGGACGGCACTGACAAACTGGCGTGAGCTCAGCAGAGGGCCCCCCATGCTGGCTGGGGTCTGAAGCGCTTGTGCTGTGAGGAGAGGCTGAGGGACCAGGGCTTGTTCAGCCTGGAGAGGTGGCTTCAGAGGAACCCAACAGCAGCACACCTCACCTCCCCACCCTGACACCTGTGGGGGCATTACTGAGAAATGGAGCTGGGCCCTTCACAGCAGTGTCTGGTGGGAGTATGAGTGTCAACACATGTAAAGTTGGGAGTATGAGAGTCAACGCACATAAAGTGATACAAAGGAGGATCAGACTGGCTATAGGAGAGGGGGAGGAAGTCACCCTAAGGACGCTTCAGCAGCAGAGCACGTTTTCCAGAGATGTCGTTCAGTCTTTGTCCTTGGAGGTTTTCAAGGCACAACTGGATAAATCCTTGAGAAACCTGATATGACTCAATATCTGACCCTGCTCTGGCATCCCTTCCAGACTGAATCGTTCTGTGAATACAAACTATGGAAAATTTAGTCATCATAATTTTTTAACTTCTTGGAAAATATTATGAAAATGCAGTTGCTCAGTTGCTTCTGTGTTTGTTTTGTGCATTTACTTTGGGTTAAGTTTAGATATTCCTTATTATTGGGATTTTTTTTTATTTTGCAATTAATTTTACAGCCACCTTTAGAGATTACTCAGATTCATGGAACAGATTGAGAAGTTTATTGTACACTTTAGTGTATTTGCCTGAGATGGTGAAAGATTAATTGTTAAGGACCTACAGACTGTCATAAACAGCTGTATTTTCTCTCTGTCACTGATTTCTTGTGTGGTTCTGAAAAACTCAGTTGAATGGGACTTTTTGCAACTGGGTATAATTCATTTCTGAATTCTTAAAATGACTGATTTACAGAAGCACTGAGGCATACAACCAGAAGTTAACCAGAGCTGTGTTTTAAACGTTATTATGAGAAGTGTTCTGAAAAAATCATACAGTTGATCGTACTTACTAGAGACTGCTGACAATCTTGTCCTTATTTTCACAGTTGTAAAATGAAACTCTATTTCCATGTCACATTACAGAGATGTTGATATCAGCATTTCATTATGTCGTCAAACTTTGAAGATAGTGTAAGAAAAATATGTGTGGAGTAAGTACCCCATTCATTGTGTGAGACAGGGACTCACAGCCGCATGTGAGAGTGTCATAGTGTGTGCAAAGTGGAAAATAATAATTGAACAGTTCAGCTTTTCATATTTCTTAATTTTGCAGTCTATATATTATTATGAAGTCAGTTAGAATTATTTGTTATTTTTGAAAAAGTATTTGAGGCTGTATTTCATGGTTTTGAGTAATTAATACCTTCTTTGATCAAATAATGGGAAACGTTATGCCAGTTTAAGAAACTGGTATTTGGGTTGTGCAGGAGAGGCTTGCTCCATTGTCTCAGCACCGAAAGAAAGTTTCTCAATAACCACATTCAAACCTTCTTTTTTCTTTGCTTTCTATTTTGGTTTCTTTTATACAAGGGGAGATTCAGGTGCTCACACCTCGTTCATATCCGCATCGCTACTTCGCAAGTCAATTCACTCTATTATCTTTCACTTCAATGCACATCTCATATATTTCTCCAGCAGAATACACAACTCCCTCTCAAGGAGAAGAGCATATCAAAGGAAAAACACACAAACACAGAGGCCATCACTAGCCACACATCACAGGTCATTATTATTGCTGCTTTGCTATTATCTTGTTTTTCTCTCTGTCTTGTCTCCCCTCCTGGGTGGAGAGAGCACATCTGGCTACAAAAATGGGAGGTTTTGTTTACCGAGAAAAACATTTCTGTGTCAGAAATTCTTGTGACTTTTTCCCCACTGTCATCAACCAACTACCATCTGTTCAACAGTGGTGAAAATTATGCTTGAAAATGTGTTGTGGAGGACAGATAATTTGCAGAAAGTTTTTTCTAGGCATGACAAGCTAAGTAAGAGATACTGAAGTGCATACACATAACCTACGGCCCTCTCCGTTCTCTCATATCTAAATCAAAACTTTTTCAGTTGTTGGTATAATTCAGCTATCCCTTGTTGCTTCATTCTTCTGGTCAGACCAGCTTTAGTACTGGAAATGAAGGCTTTCGAATTCTGCAGAAAAATCTCTGAATAGTTTTGTAAGTATGTCGTTTATTTAAGGGAACAGAAATCAAACCCAGTGTCTCTTAGCCTAGAAATTCATGTTAGGAAATGTGTGTTGAGACTGTGCTACTAGATAAGCATAGTGATACTTTAATTTCAAAGGAATGTTGCCACCTAATGTAGTATTCAAAACTTGTTTTCTGTCAAAACTTGCTTTCTCTACATTTACAAATCTAGCTTTAAACCAACCAGAAACAGTAGGCACCTGGTCCATTTACATTATGTCACCTTGAATCTTTTCTTCCTGACAGTGTAATGTAATCTGCTTCTCAGCTTCACGAGGAAAGGAGTGCCATACAAAAAGGTATCACTCTGTGACAGGTTTCACTGCAATGTTTACCCAGTGGTAATATTCTTTCCGCAGTGCTGTGCCAGTTTAACCTCTCTCCATTACTGAATTCACTAGTTACCTATGAAGTAATTCAGGGCTAACATAAGGTATTATCTCTAATATTTTTAATTTGAATTTGTGTAGATATGAGCCAGGGACCTGACCCTACAGCGTAATTGAGAATAAACCATAGACGTGTCAGACAAATTGCAGCTCATTAGTTTTCCTAGGCTGTGAAATTATCCATTCTCAGTAGCTTTTTTGCTGGCCTTGTTCCTTCCTGTGCTGGACTGAAGTAAAGGCTGATGTAGAATATGGAAACATTCATGTGCTGTCACCAGGAGAAAGAAAAACAAAACAAAAAGCCAAAAAACCTAACACGGTACGGCAGTCCCTGAGGAAGAGATGGTCTTTAACGTACCTCCTCCTCTGAGGCTGGTTTTCAGATGAGTCAAGAGAAGATGTCAGCTCATACCCTGACATCCTTCAGTTTTCATACCACCTTTCTAATGCTGTGCCCGTAAGAGCTACTCAATAGCTGGCAGCATGCAGCTGAAAGTAATTTGTTACAGAGAGAGTTCAAGAGGAAGATATAAACCTGATTACAACATATTCTTCAACTGGTTTTGTTAAAGATTTCTTTTAATAGGTAAATTTTTTTAAAAAATATATATTTCAACATATTTAACACTGTAGGACAGTGGCCACTAAAGAACTGAAGGACAGAGGACTTTGCGATACATTTATATTGTCCTTCAGGACTTCTCAGTTGTCTGCAACATCACTAAGATAATTCTAGTGCTTTCTCATTCAATCAAGATCAAATTACAGAGTTGCTGCCTTTGTTTCTGAAACACATTACAAACTGGTAAAAAACCTTTTCCGCTGATACCTTCTTCTCTTCATTCTTCTTCATTATCTCACTCCCATTATTTAAAGATCTTTTATAATGAAATACATTATTTCATAAAAATGGATTATTCCGTAATCTTAGGAAAAAAATATTTCTATTGTATAGTTTCATCAGTTTTCTGTTTTCTTTCAAAGGTTGCTTCGAAAATAATAAGAAATTATTTTTTCACCTATACTTTCTCATCTGTATCTTATTCCTGCTTAATTAGAAATTATTTTAAAAACTTTATAACTTTGTATGAATATTATCATCTATATTGAAGGCTTAACCACACTGAAGAGAAAGCACTATTATGATCATTCAGGCAAGTATGATGCACAGAAGGTTCACAGTTCTTATAGGAACAACCACTTATTTTATTTACTCATATTAAACATGAATATACATGTATATTTATCAACTAAGGAATCAAAGATAACTGTGAATGATGTTATGTGCTAATTTTAAATCTTAAAAATAAATTTTACTAAGTTCATTACCAGCAGACTTGCTAATGGTTAATTCATACTCATTATTAATCATCCCTAATATACAGTACAATTAACACTTATATTAGCTGTAAGCATTTAATAGTTTGAGCTGATGCACTACAGTGAGCATTGAAGTCTGTGGTCCTTGGTTGTTTTTTGTCACCAAGGTCCAGGTGGTCATGCTTGAGAGTCCGTCAGATGTTTTCATGCAGTCACCCCGCTCTCAAAACGGGGAAGCTCTGCTGCTCTTGATTCTGCTTACCTTGTTTTCTTTTGTCTTGCCACCTTTCTTGTGTACTCAGGAGGATGTTGTGCCCATTTGCAGTCCCTTGTGCTTATCCTTACTTTGTGTTACTTGGATGCCTCCTATAAGCAACAACACCTGCCTTGCCCCTTTGGTGATCACGTTGCATCTGAAATTACTGTATATGGTACTTTCTGCATAGGTCGGATGTTTCTTCTTTGCTCCCTCTATTACCCTTAGGGATGGTTTTGCCCATGTCCCGAGGCTGCATTTGGATTATGGTCTGTCGTGTGCATTGATCAGCTGTTCATGGCTTCTGGTTTTGTCTGTGCTCACACTGGCAAGGCTTCTCCTATCCCTGTGTGCTCTACTGCATGATATTGTTACTCTAATGTGACAGCCATTCAGTGAGACCTGGACAGGTTGGAGAGTTAGGCAAAGGGAAACCTTATGAAATTCAACAAGGGCAAGTGTAGAGTCCTACACCTAGCAGAGAACAGCCCCAAGAACCCGTACAGGTTAGGGGTTGACCTGCTGGGAAGCAGCACTGCGGACAAGGACCTGGGAGTCCTGGTGGACAGTAAGTTATCCACAAGCCAGCAGTGTGCCCTTGTGGCCAGGAAGGCCAATGGTATCCTGGGGCGCATCAAGAAGTGCGTGGCCAGCAGGTCAAGGGAGATTATCCTCCTGCTCTGCTCTGCCCTGGTGAGGCCACAGCTGGTGTTCTGTGTCCAGTTCTGGGCTCCCCAGTTCAAGAAATACAGGGAACTACTGGAGAGAGTCCAGTAGAGGGTTGCCAGGATGATTAGAGGACTTGAACATCTTCCATATAAGGCAAGGCTGAGAGAGCTGGGTCTGTTTAGCCTGGAGAAGAGAAGACTGAGAGGGCATCTGATCAACACTTGTAAATACCTAAAAGGTGGGCGTCTAGAGGAAGGGACCAGACTCTTCTCAGTGGTGCCCAGTGACAGGACAAGGGGCAATGGGCACAAACTGGAACACAGGAAGTTCCATCTCCATATGAGAAAAAACTTCTTTACTGTGAGGGTGACGGAGCACTGGAACAGGCTGCCCAGAGAGGCTGTGGAGTCTCCTTCTCTATATACTCCAAACCCATCTGGATGCAATCCTGTGCAACCTGCTCTAGGTGATCCTGCTTTAGCAGGGGGTTGGACTAGATGATCCCCAGAAGCCCCTTCCAACCCCTATGCATCTGTGAATCTATGAATCTGTGAATTTCACACCATCACTACTTATTGCCTACCAAAATATATAAAAATTCTTACAACAGGCATAACACGCAGTTGTTCAAAGCTAAGCAAAACTGAAAGAAATTAGGCAATAATCATCTGGTTGCTTGGATAGCTAATACAGCAGAAGAAGCTAAACCAAAGATCCTGGGAAACCTGAGGAAGCCTAGACAAACCGAGACAGACCGGCCCTGGTCCTGATGCCTTGCAGAGGTATTACGGTATTAGTACATCATTAATAGTGATGGCGATATTTTATTTACTGAGGTATAGGGCTACACGTTTCTTGAAACATGGATTAAATTTCATGCTTATAGTAGCTGAACTACATAATCAATAAGGAAAATAATTTAAACAATATATTTAGTGCTAAATAATGGTTTATAACAACGGATATATTAATGAAAATCGCACAGTTTTTTTAGAAAGGAGAAAGAAAAGAGATGTCTGATATTCATAACATGGACTTTTTTTCTGGTTTTATCCAAGTGTATGATATAAAACGTGAAACTTTATTTTACTTACCAGTAGAGTTGAATTAAGAGGCTGGGTCCAGCTCTATGTGCAAACAGAGGTCAGGGAAAGGAATTTGTTTCTTTCTCTTGTGGGACCCAAACTTACAATGAACACTATTGCTAGGAATGCTTGTCAGAAAGTTACCACAGGAGGTAACTGAGAAGGAAGAAAAGCAATATAACTGGAAGTGGCCCAAACTGAGCTTTTTGTTCATCCGTACATACGTAACAGAAAGCCACATACTGGCATTCTCAGAAAATTCTTAAATCTTCCAGCTATTAGCCTCTGCCAAGGCACTTTAATTCTCTGTTTCTTAGTTAATTGTATTTAGGTATTTTCTTTTTAGTTCATCTTATTTTAAAAACTACTAAATTTAATTTCTTCTACTATATATTTTCATGTAATAATAGCTAAGGACTCGCTGGCTGGAGACAAATGTCTGGCAAGCCTCTGTATGTGGAAGCATAAGACACTTCCATATACAGAAAGTGTCATTTGGCTAGCAAAGATGATTTATTGCAACAGAGCGCAGAAGATTTATGTGTTATTGTACCAGTGTTTTGTGGTCTTACAAGCTGATTGATTTGGTACTTTTGAATTTCAAAAGTAAAATTATTTAGGTTTCTATGAAATGTAAGCAAGTTAAAAGAATTCTAACAAAAGAGCTTAAAAATACAAGCCAGAATTCAAGCCAAGAACTGAATCCATCTTTGGAGAGCCAGAAGCTGTATCTATCTTTAGATCTTTTAGAATAAATCTGCAGCTTTCATTGAATCTAAAGTACAGGAACCAAGCTTAAAGGTAAGGAAGGTTGTCTCAGCAAAGAAAATACAGCTGTTTGCTACTGCTGATAGTATCTGTTCCCCAGATTCTATAAACTGGTCTTCCCAGTGAAGTATTTATGTATTAAAATTGTCTGTGTGACAATCAGTGACCCTCAAAGGCTACAGGGTTTGGGGCTGATCATTTTACAGGTGGGCTGTGTAACAACTACTTCCACTAACGCATCACTGCCTCTGCAGTGTCTCTGTGCGTTGGTGCAGCTGCCTAATTGAAGATTTTCATTTATAACAATCCTTGCCCTTAACACAACCTGGGGTTTTCTGCCAATACAATTGCTCAGGTACTGAAATGATCCAAATTAATTTTTCATATGGGTGAACTGCATAGAGTTGTCCCCAAGAACTGTGGCTGTTCTCTTGCTTGAAAGAAGGGTTTGAGAAAATAGGAAAAGGCAATTTTATCTAATATTTTAAAACAGGCTCACTTGGTAAAATTGATACACCTTCAGAAGCACTGTGGGCCAGAGCGAAGGCTGAAGTATAGGACTGAGCGTGAAGGGGGAAGAAGTCAAAAAGGGAATTGGATGGAGAGGCAGGTGACTTCTTGGGTACTCAGCAGGTCTGGGGTCCCCACTGCCCTGGGACTGGGCAGGGGCTCCCCTGGCACCTAGGCATGAGCAGAGAAAGGAAAAAAGAAAATCATGCAGGGAGTAATTCCTCAGAGAAGTCAGTTGGAGCTTTCATCAAATTAAGATTGAGATTTTATCTGTTGCAGTGGTGTCTGCCCTGATGGACTGACAATGTATCGCCTGTTATCCATCTCATTATGGTAATATCAGGCTATAATGAAATGTGCTTAAATGATGTTCAGAAATTTTTCCTGCAGACTAAAAGTAAGAATGAAAAAAAAATAATTGTATTTTAAAAAGAGTCAGAGAACATTTATTTTCAGACACATTTTCAATTTTCTGTAGGCTTGTCTGAAATTCATAATATTTTTAATACATCTATAGCCTTCCAACAGATGGAAGCTAGAAAACTGTGGAAGGGAGCCCCACTTCACCTTTCCTTCTCATTATTTGTCTTTGTCTGCTCTCCCAAGAAAAAGAAATAGACTCAAAATGAGGAGACCTGAAAAATAAACTAATAATCCAGAATGACAATTTGAAGTATTTGGGTTTCCTAAGAAGAAAGTGATATTAGCTGAAGTAAAATGCAACTTTTCATTTTAATTCAGAGTACAAAGTATTAATTTTAAGGTTATTATACACAGTAACTAAACATATGTAATCAATGTATTTCAAGCTTTCAAATTAACTTTTGCATTTTTTTCTCAAAAAAAAAAAGTTTTTCAAGAAGCTGGGTTACAGTTAGACATATGGAACTATAAATGAAAAGAAAATCTTCAAAAACTTGTGATTGGAAGTGACCATCATTTCTTTTTCTCTTATATTTATATCCATGGGATCTGACTATAGCTAATTGACATCATGATGCATTATTATAAACATTTGTATTCTGAAATGTGGAGAATTTACAAGGAAAGTGAGTGATCCAAATATCAGTGTTTTGCTTCTGTTTCGCTTAGATTTTAGCCCCTTACTGAACTTACTCTTCACCTTCATGTTTATGTCCATAAAGGAAGAAGAAATACCAATTTCTTTTATCCATACTGCTCAGTTTCCTTTTTACGTTTGTTTAGGAAATGGCAATGCAGTGAACTGGTACCACAGGGTCTGATTTTTGTGCAGTGAACACTGGAACTCCGGGTTGTGTTTTTTCCCATTTGTTCCTGCGATGTGTGCCATGTACAAATGGAATGCATGAATGGCAGAAGTTCCCTTATTTACTTCAGTTTATTGCCTCTCTCACACCTTACTAGATTACATTTGCGCTAACCAAAATCACTGTTTACACTTATTTAACAGTATTGACTGAAGTAACACTGAATCTCTTCCAGTGAGGGCTGATTTAGCTACAAATCACTGTTCCAGTACCAGGACCATTAATCAGCCTCAGGCTAGATCCATTATGTGGATATTCAACATAGAAGAAATATTAACGGCTCCACAGAAGAAACGTTACCATCAGATTAGCTCTGACTCCCTGCTGGAGCAGCAAATTACTCTGAAGTAATAATTATAATACATTAGTAGAGGTTTAATTTCCAATAAGTGCTGTCTGTTTAAGGGATGGCAATCTCACCATAGCTCAGAGAACAATAGATCATGTTATCAGCAAGAACAAACCTACATGGAATTAAAAAAAAGATAATAAAAAATTCATTACAGTCTCCAAATTGAAACAAAAACTCCCTAGAAGTTTCCTAGCTAGAGTTTTGTGGAAAAAATCTTGTTTATTCTGTTTGTTAAACCTTGCCCTTAATCAGTAAGCAAGGAATCATGTTTTACCTGTAAATAAGGCCCGATCATGCAAACGCTAGCCTTCTTTTCAACAGTCATTTCTGGAACATGTTCACCTCTGGTTTAAGGTATGTAAAAAGCAAGAATAAAGGAAGGTGTGCTGTGCCTGAATTATTTAGTTTGAGAAAGCATAGCACATTGATTTTGATAGAGTTACACCAGTTTACCATAGATGAGGAACTGGACTGCATCCTTGAACCTGGATATGAAAGGATTTGACTAGTCTACACACCATAACATGGAGTTTTATTTGAGAATCAGCTCCAGCTATTTTTTTTTCTCTTTCTTGTATCTTTGTGCTGATATTCATCAACTTAAAACTTTTCAAGTCAGAAAGTCTACACTCAAAAATGTTTCAAGTCCTCATGATGGCATTCTGAGGAAGCGTTGTGAACGCTTTACACCTCATGGTGGCTTTGAAATATTCAATACAGCTCTGATCCATGCAGTTGTTTGAAATGAGTTACTAGAAACTTTTGAGAAAGCTCAATGTCTGGTAACTGGGGGAGGTGTTCCTGCAATGACCCAGTGTAATGTATTAATTTTTTCCACTCTGTGCTTCTTTGCTTCTGAGGTTTGGGGGAGAAAGTAGGAATGGGAGAAACAAAGATGTTAGACTTCAAGGAAATAGGGGCAAAAAGGCTTTTTTTAATGTGAAGATTAAAATATTTAGCTACTAGATATTTATTACTATGACTTCAGTTGCAGTTGTTGGATTATGTCTTGCCATTTTAATCATCAATTCAGTTCCTTTACAGAGTCAGAAAAAAATGAAGTTTCTGGCATCTGGGGATGAGGAAAACTGGTGAGAGTACATATTATCAAAGTAAATTACATAACTACAACCAGCCGTCGCATGGCAGCCATCTTTGCCTCAGATGAGACCAGAAAAGGCAATAGAGGCAGTGTGTCTCCTCTTCCTCTGAAGAACAACTTGATAACTAGAGTCAGATTTGCTGCCTCAGCAGAGGGAGCCATCTGTTTCCCTGCGCATAGACTGTCAAAAAACATGGCCCAGAATGGTTCCAGACAGGAAGCCAAGGTAGATCAGCATGGAAAAAGCCATTGTAGATGAGCTCCCATACTCATTCTAGAACAAGAATGACTGCTCTGAATTATCTCACTCGACTTTTGAATGACAAAAAAACCCAAAAAACAAACAAAAAAAACCCCAACCACCACTGGTTGTTCTGTAGCAAAAATATCTGTAAAGATACTTGTTCAATAATACATAATCTACTTTAAATTCAAATCCTGTTTTACTTAGGCATAATTTTTCCTGTAGAGAAGCTGGTTTTGAAGGTAAATCTGATACATTCAAGGTTAGTGACTCCAAGAGTTTCTCTTCTCTATTGTATTGACATTTAAAGTTGTGGGTTTTTTTTTTATTTTTATTATTACCTATATCCCATAATGTATTCTGAGAATTGTTCTCCAGTTTCACTCAATCCTTGATTTATGGAATTCTTTGTGGTTCCATTATAACAGTGAAGAGATTAATATCTTTTAATCCTGTAGATTTCTGATTTGATTTATATCTCTCAAGAACGTATAAACTTGAGGGTTTTTCCTGTTTTTTTTGTCTTTGTGGGTTTTTTTTAATTTTGAAAAAAGTTAAAGCTATATTGTCAAGTACAGAATAAATAAAAGCGGTGATGTCTGGATTTAAGATTTTATGGCAGAATAATAAATACTGTGTTAAGAGCAGTTTGGATCCAGATCGCTAAGCTCTGCAGAGTTTGTATTACAGAATTGAAATAATTTATTTCAAAAAGGAATAGACTTCTCAGTTCCACCGAAACTGAGCATTCTGAGATATAAGAAAAGTTGAGAGTTTTCATTTCCTTTGTATACTGGCACAGTTTCAAAGTAGGCAATAAACTGCAAGAGACTATCACAACGCTTCAAGAAATGCTGCTTGCTTTGTATATGTGGTCAAATCAGAATTATTCTTTGGACAGCTTATGCTCAGATTAATTCTTATTAGTTTAATAGCTCTATTACACTGGGAGAAATCCTTCAGCTATAAAATGTTTATGTGAGACTCCAGTCTGGAGATTTTGGTTTAAATCATCAAAACTTCCTTCACATTTCCATCTATCATACTGTCCCATCCAGGGACAAGAATAATTACACATAAATAAGAGTTTCTGTGAACAGCTGAAACGTGAGAATAAGCAGAACATTCTATGCGCTGAAATGAGAGATGGACGATCCTAGAAAATATTTCTTAAAATCCAGTATGTATGTAGCAATTTGACATATTTCTGCACCTACCTCATCCAGCATAAATTCATCATTGCTGATTTTCTATGTAGATATGATTTTGACATTCATTAAATTAAA
This sequence comes from Psophia crepitans, assembly GCA_013399095.1. Taxonomy (NCBI): domain Eukaryota; kingdom Metazoa; phylum Chordata; class Aves; order Gruiformes; family Psophiidae; genus Psophia; species Psophia crepitans. Next base: position 452,860 of record VWZZ01000909.1, on the reverse strand, counting down.
ATAATTATACATTTACAGCTTCATCTTCATTAGATTAGAAAGAGAGAGCACAAATTTAAAATAAGCTCTACTTCCTCTCCTGCAATAATGGACAGCAACCAAATGCTGAATAACATACTATGCACTTCAAATACTTGTACAAAGAATTCTGTTTAACTCCTTGTAATTCTCACCATATTTTAATATGAAATGAAAAACCTGTACAATCATAGAAATGCATATTATCACAAATGTGGTGGTAGATAACTATACTTCAGAAATACATAATGTACAGCATATATAATTTTAGCAAAATCATAGTTATTACTAAGTGTGAAACTTGGAATTCATCTAAATGTAAAGACTGCAAATATTTTACTCCCTAACTTCAGGAAACTCTATTTTATTTCTTTGATTAATATGGGGTTTTTTTCTACCTGAATTGTATTGACTGAACGTACTTAGGGCCTGTTTACATGAGCAGCTGTTCTGTTGAATCCATGCACATAGTAATTTTTATGAAAAGTAGTCATAAATAATCAAGTACAGATGGGTCTTGGTATCATGCCTCCTTGTAAAAAAAGAGTCTCCGTCTTCTTTGTAGCCACCCTTTAAGTAATAAAAATGATGATGAGGTCTTCTTTTCACAAGGCTGAACAAACCCAATTCTCTCAGATCTTCCTCACATGGCAGGCTTCCCTGTCCCTTCATTACCCTGGTGGCCCTCCTCTGGACACTGTCCAGCCTGTCCACATCTTTTTTGAGTAGTTTTATATATATTAATGTTGAATCTCATATCCCCATCAAAACTGGAAATTTTTTTCAGAAATCTGTACAGTTCTGTGCAAGGGAGTGGTAGAAAGTTAAAAAAAATCAGTTAAAACTCATAGGACCTGAAGCTCTAGATTCCAAAACTACTAGTCTGGTCTCATAGTATATGCATCAGAATTGCTACCTTGGCCAGCTATACAGGAGACTACAAACTGAAGTTGATAGTTTATTGCACGCTTGCCCTGATTTAAGACACATTGGTAAAATGGAGTAGGAGAACTGTCATGCTCACGTTTTATGCTGTCCTCAAGGTGAAGGCAGAGGATTCTGGTTTCCTCAGCTTGGCAGCGTCATCTGAAAGATAATTCCAGGTACATAGTACGCTGATCTGCTCTTTCCTTCAAATATCTGGAATTTCCTCATCCTTTCCTCTCCCTCCTACAACCTCTAATAAATGGTAGTAATTAGCTGCCAGTCTGAGTAATATGCAGTCACATTTTTCAGCATTTCATCTGCAGGCCCCATAAAAATTTGTTACTGTAGATTTCTGAAGTAGTTCTTCATATAAATCCAATTCAATATTCATTCTCATTTTGCCAGAGAGGGATTACATTCCATAATTGTTAGATAAGCATTGCTAAAGGTGAAACTGCAAGACTAATTTCCATACTTCCACATTCCAACAGTTATTTATTTCTGCTTCAAGATCACTGGTAAAGATGTGAAATAAGGTACAGCTTACCAAAAATTAGAATAAAGCACAAGCATCTTCATCCACATCTTCTGGAACAGTGATTTATTCTTTGTCTACTGAAAAGTAAAGGATAACAGACTTTTTAGTACTACTTTTTCACTTAAATTAGGATGATGATCAAATTCGCAGTATGTTGGGTTTTTTTTTTCTCTAGAAATTTTCATTCTCTCAAAAGCAACCTTTTTGCTCTACAAAAAACACAGAGAAAATCGTCAGATGTCTCTTGAAATCTGCTTAAGAAACTGGCGTAGGCATGAACATAGGTCACAAAATAATGAAAGATCTGATTTCAACTGACTAGCTCCTGTTCCGTGATCAGGACCTGTAATTTCACATTTTAGAACAGTCCTACTTGACTATCACAAGCACAGTGTTTCAACACAAGCACAGTGTTTCAAAAGGCCTTCACAAAAAACCACTTCAGAACAATCATAGTATTTAGAAGAACTCAAAATTAATATTTAAAACTTTCAAAATGAAAAAGCTTTGAGACATTTGCTATTATAAAAATACCATAGTTGACACATGCAGTGGTTTATTTAACTTTTAGATAGAGAAGTTGCAATCCATTCTCATATTTACTAGTCCTTAGGTTAGGACTTGTCTCTTTGTCCTCAGGTGAAAACCATCATCTGAACCACTTCAACATTTTTTTTCCTTTTAAACCTTTAGAAATACACCAAATGCTCTGTTTTCTCTTCAAGGTGTTGATATGAGAATAGTTTTGCTACCTGAAGTGTTTCAGCCACTGGGAATTGTCATTCATTTTAGAATTTTCTCCACCAAAGAGGGAAAACAAGCACTTATGGGCCCCAGGAGAGACACAGGTATGGATTTAGCTCACTAAGACCTGAATGCTCCTCCAGACATATCTTTTGCTGTCCATTGACTACAGACAGGACCTGCAGTGATTACGATCCTCTATTAGACATCTTCATTAAGAACCCATCCAGTGCTTTGTGCAGTGCTGACCACTGCACATGTGCACATGGCCACGTTCATGTTTCATAAAGAGCCCCTCCACCTAAGAAAAAACCCCCAAAAACCAAGAGGAAATAAAACTATTAGTAGCTGACATTACAGATGTGTATTTATAAGTCACAGGCCTCAAGCACGTGGATGATCTTCCACATCAGCCTACGCCAGTTTAACTGCTGGCTGCAGGATTCCTGCCTTTACGCATGGCTCTACCTTCCAGCCCCATTGCCCACTGGACATTCAATTAAATATTTTCAGGAAAATCAAGAAAATCCTATATTCCCCTCCTAAGAACAAACAAAAGTAACATAAAAATTTAGTATTTTTATATACTAATATAAAAAAGCTGCAGCTGCAGCCCTAGATATCACAAAAGGAATTGTAAGTGGCTTGTGGTTTTTGGTTTGGTTTTTTTTTTTCCCTATGTGCTTTCTCTTTTTTTCTCATTTATTTTAGGTGCTGAATGTATGTTTTCTTTAACTTACCAATGATCACAAAAATAGCAATTCAGGATTATTTGCTGACTAGGCTTTGGAGCTCGGCCACTTTCCATACACATTTTAGAGGTAGTTGGATTTAGCATACTAGCTCAACTATTTCCAGGAGCTAATCCAAATTAGACTGTGTGGTCCTGTACTGAAGGTTGAGCTTCAAACCTCTGAACCTGGCAGAGTTGTGAAATCTTCCCTTGATCTTTCAGGGGTCCCGTCTTTCAAGATGGGTGAGTTATGCTGGTGATTAGACTATAAAATGTGCCTGTAAAGGTGAATATTCCTCTCTAAAGATGCTGGCTGGTTTTGTTATGTGCTCTAAGATTTAAATATCTTTCTCTGACATGTGTTCTCCTTCTCTCAAAAGGCAGACTTGAAAGATTTTTTCTGTCTCATTATTTAGCTAGTTTCCCTTTGCATTTTGGCAGAAGTAGAGCATTTCTCCTCTTAAGGTGGAGTCTAGTGGGGATTTTTAATTCCATTTTGTGCCATGATCCATGCTTCAGCCCTCCCTCAATCTGCTCCAAGCAATGGTCCCATTTCAGGGCCTTGGGAAGAGTGGACTTGGTCCAGGATCCCCCAGGCTGTCTGAGGATACTTTTAACTCAGTAAATAGAAGAGATAATAAGGTAGAAGTATCAATTTCTGGTGCCATTTTGAAATTGTATTTTTCTATGATTTTGGTAACTCAAAAAATTTTCTTGGAAAACATTACCACAGACAAGCAAGATGTAAAATGTGAAATAAAAATATGTTAATCATAAAATAATTATACAAAAATGTCAAAGGCAGTGAAAGAAAAATCATTCTATTTACAGCTTTCAGGCTGCAGTTTAGTTACAAGCCTTTCGGGGTTTGTTGTCTTTGAATGCAGCAATTACTTTACACCTATTGATATGCCTTGAAAATGTGAGAAGAAATTAGAAATATAACATTATTTTTGATAAAGTGCCTGGTTTTTGGCTGGGATACAGTTAATTTTTACAAGAAGCTGGGAGAGGACACCGCCAGGACAGCTGACCCAAACTAGCCAAGGGGTATTCCATACCATACGACATCATGCTCAGTATATAAGAGGGGGTGAGGAGGATTGGTGCTGGCTGGGAAGGAGGGATCACTGCTCGAAGGTGGGCTGGGCGTCGGGTTCTGGGCAGTGAGCAAATTGCATTGTGTATCACCCGCTTTGTATATTCTGTTGTAAGCACCATTGTTATTTCCCTCTCCCTTTGCTGTCCCAGTACACTGTCCTTATTCCAACCCAGAAGTTTTATCTTTTTCTTCTGATTCTCCTCCCCATGGCACTGGGGCCGCAAGGAGTGAGCAAGTGGCTGCATGGTGCTGAGCTGCTGGCCGGGGCTAAACCAAGGCATAAAGGAAAATAAGGGAAATATATTGGAAGTAAGCAGTTAGTTCTACTTTAACCTAGTTCTACTTTAATTGGATTTAGCCCTTGAGAAAAATCACACAGAATTTTCTTTTAAAGCAGCCAATTGTTCATTATGGCATATTCTGACTGCTTGGCCAGGAATTAGTGCAGCACATCATGAAGCAGAGAGACCTTTTAAAATTTTAATTAGTACTAAGGATCTAATAAGAGGTCCAACCACCACAACATCAGGTAGGTAATTCATCGCTGTCAACAGCAGGAAAAATATGACTAAGCATATAGCTATGCATTTTCTGTCTCACTGACTTCGGTATGGTCATCAATTTGCAAATCACACCACTTTTGTTATATTTTCTTTATTGTATTTTCTCATTTTATTAGTTGTGACATTGTTTCATTTATATTACAAACCAGAGAAGCTAATGACATCAGTTGTTAAGGTACAAGTCTAAATTTTTTATTCTACATCTTTTATTCAATTACAAAATATATTTTCCTTGGTAAACAGAAGTCAGATTAAACTCTTCGTGTATGGTGGCTTTTGCCACACATAAGCTGCATAAGTGCTCTGAGGACCTCTATGATGGCTTCAGGACTGACCCTGATTTCCACCAAGTTGACAACAGCCCCAAGCAGCCTTTCTGCTCATTTGCTAATAGTCAGAGCAAAATGCTGATCACCTCTCTTTCAGTGAGAATTACTTGTAGACTGTAAACTTTGAGACAGCGGGGCAGGGTGCTGTTACAGGCTTTCTGTTACCCGACCAATCTCTTCAATCAAATTTATTTCTTGAGGACCAAAATTATTTGGTGTGGCTTTGCATCAGCACAGAGGAGAGAAAATAATGAGAGGTGAATATTTGCAGGAGCATAGGATGTGAAAATCACACCCACATCCGCACTAAAAACTTCTTGGAGATGGACTGCTGTCAGGGAGTATGTGAAGTACAGCTGATGTATTTTCTTCTATATCTGGAAAGAAACCATGTGAAATATTTGCCATGAATGGGAACAGGAACACTGAGCTGCCTACGGTTCCCATTTGCTTATAGGTTGGATGTCCTACTATATAGGACTACTTAGGACATTTTCCTAGGGTCATTTTAGGGCAAGTTGACATACTTCATCAGAGAAAACTGCCAGCCTCATGGGAGTTCACAGGGCCCTAAAATGTGCATGGAATCAGTAGGCAGATGCCAAAAATATCTTAACTGGCACTGACTAGGATTGTACCTAATGAGTACATTGTTCTTTAGAAAACAACTGATTTTGTTCATTGGTATCAAGGAACTCTGCTGTAAGTTCCAACCAGTTGTGGTCTAACCCCAGCTGGCAACTAAGCACCAGGCACCTGCTCACTCACTCACCCCCGCAGTGGGATGGGGAAGAGAATCATAAGGGTAAAAGCGAAAAAACTCCTGGGTTGAGATACAGACAGTTTAACAGGTAAAGCAAAAGCTGTGTGCACAAGCAAAGCAAAACAAGGAATTCATTCACCACTTCCCATCTGCAGGCAGGCGTTCAGCCATTCCCAGGAAAGCAGGGCTCCAACATGTATAATGGTTACTTGGGAAGACAAATGCCACTTCTCTGAACATCTCCCTCTTCCTTCTTCTTCCCCCACCCCTTATATGCTGAGCATGACATCATATAGTGTGGAATATCCCTTTTGTCAGTTGAGGTCCCAGCTGTGTCCCTTCCCAACTTCTTGTGCACCCCCAGCCGACTGGCTGATGGAGTGGGGTGAGAAGTAGAAAAGGCCTTGGCTCTGTGTAAGCACTGCTCAGCAGCAACAAAAACATCCCTGTGTTATCAACACTGTTTTCAGCACAAATCCAAACCATAGTACCATACCAGCTACTATGGAGAAAATTAACTCCTTCCCAGCCAAAAACAGCACACAAGGACACTCTTTGTTTCTAGATTTATCTATTGGTTCATCGCCTTAGACGGCCACAAAAAAAGTTAGAGATATTGTAATGGAGTACATTTAAGTAAAACAGACTGGATAGCTCTTCACTGTAGCACATGACTGTACTTAAAATGTAATACTTTTTTATGCAAAGATATGTATACTAAGGTTGCTACAAGGTTGCTGTCCTTATTGGAATCAAAGTCCATTTTATCAGTGGTAGGTATTATATCTACAAGTACAACACATATGTAGTGAATAATAAACAGGATGCAAAGCCATCTTGAACAATAACCTTCCTTTCATACCCCTGTTATCTTGGTTTACTCTATTCATTACATGTGTAATGTATAAGCCATAGAAGGCATGGAACATTGTATTTTATCAGGCTTTATAACTTCATACACACATCATAGCGACATCAGGTATTGCTTAAACTTTCTCTGATTTTCTTTTGGGTGGGAGCTGAACTATTTCTAACAAATGTTGACCTATCTAATTTATATTTTAACACCACCTTATTTAAACTACATACTTGTCTTACATCTTACTGCAAATACTGCTTTCCTTTATTTAGCCAGAAGAAATTCTGATTGGTACTTCATCCAAAGTCAGTTTTTCCTGAATGTAGTCTCCAGTCTAATCAAAGCAATTAGTTTTTTCCCTTTTGACCAAGTCTTTGTTCCTCATGTCCCTTCAGCCCCTCCCTCCCTCCCAAAAAAAGAGCTTACTTTTATTTTCCTAACACTTTATCACCCTTTTTTCCATCTTATCTAGAATTCTTATAAACAGACATCATCATGGAAAACAAGGGCAAACTTGTTCTTTCATACTTCCAGAAACATTTTAAAATATAATTCCCTCTTAAATACCTCCACTTTACTGAGAATCAGGTGGAGTAGTATAGAAAGCTTTCACTATAGAGACTACTGAATTAAAGCAGGACACCTGATGTGCTAGATCAGAGAAAAGCAATTACTTCGTGTCTGTTCTTTTAAACTGCAGAGGGGGAAACAGCTGGGAGCAATATGAGAGGTAACGCTACATGAGGAAGTGACAGGCAGGTGGTTTGGTGGTGTTGGAGATATTTGTGTATGTTCCTGGGGTTTTCTGGATGCTGCTGAGTGCTTTTACGGTGAGTTATGTTCTATGTAATTGTTTCTAAAGCCCTTTGTTTGCTTTGTGTAGTGGGGGCAGTTGGGTTGTTAGGAGAATTTGGGGTCCCTTGCTTTCTGTGTGTCTGAGGTTTTGGTGTGAGGGTTTCTTAATGGAGAACTATCTCAGAGCAGTCAAGATGGTGTTGATCAGCTTGAATGTAGCTGGTTTTATTTGGTAGGCTTGCAGGAAGCAAGCCTAAGAAGGATTACTTTTATTCTTTACGCTTTTGGTTGAAGATTGTGAGCAAAGAGGATTCAGAAAACCTGTTTAGTTCATATGGAGGTGGTTGTTAGTTGTGTTTATGGCATTTATGCTATTGGGAGGTTTTCCTGTTAGCAGCAGGTTCTCTTATGTGCTTTTTCTTCATTTTTATATCTGAGAATTAAATAAAAGTTATGGGTGTGGCTCTCAGATAATTACTGTAAGTTTCATTGGCTTCCATCTTTCTTTTTTATTTGTTCTTGCAGGGCTGAATATAGGTCAATAGATCTGTTTAGCCTTACTCTTTTTGTGGAGACTGTACAGTGCGCACAGCATTAGTCTTAAAGGCTACTACTGTTCAGTGCATAAGCAGTTGTTTGATATTTGACTATTTTTTTAAACAATGTGTTGAAAAAAAAACCTGCAGCCTTTTATTTTAATAAAATACTGATCAAAACCCTAAAGGTTTAATGTGAGGACTCTGACTTTTCTTTCTAAAGAGCCTGTGTGGAATCCTTGTTATGAAGGAATGATAATTCAACCAAATATTTGTGTGTGATTAATCAATTACTTCTGACTTCAAAAGTAAACATGTACCTCAATAGCTTGATTACCAAAGATTTTCTTGAAAATCTGTATTGTGTTAGTGGTCTGACAATGTTAATAGGAGGGTGCTTGGAAAATCAAACTTATATTTATGCGGCTGGCTGTATCTCTAAGAATAGCTTCTTGCATGCATGAAATATTTGCTCTCTTTCTCAGGCTTTTTTGGCTTAATTCTGGGGAACATTTTCAGGTCAGCCTAGTGGATAATTTAGAAAAAAATTCTAGTCCCTCCTGAAAATTCAGGCTTCTGTTGTATGTATAGCTTTAGACTTCACTGTTTGATTCTGGAAAGGTGGTTCACAGAGAAAAACTGGTGTTCTAAACGTTTGACATGCTGAGTGAGAAATGCATTAGGGGTTCTTTTAAGTAATTTCACATTTGTTTCTTCTGGTGTGCTTTCAATACCTGCAAGAACATATCAAAAACAGTAATATTTCATTTTTTTCCTACTCTTCGTGTTAAAAAAATACTCAAAACCCTAACATTGGACTTAATACAGATATACTATGTTCTCAGTCTGTGCATTTAATTTCAACTGATAAACAAAACCACAGTAAAATTATGCTGTTCTCATGTTTTTACTGCTTCTCTATGTTCACATATCACGGAATCCATAAATGCATACTAACGCTGGCACATTCGAGAACTCTTTTCTATCTACATGCTGCCCCTTGCAAAATCATCAGAATTTCATCTTGGGTCAAAGCTTCTCAAAACCTCATATGGTAACTAAAGAAACTAAAATGACTTAGCTTTGTGATGGTATCATGCACAAGTCCTAGTTACCTAATTATTTTGTTTTAATTGTTAATGTTCTTTCATGTTATACAGTTATGAAAATAATGTAGTCCAGTTTTGGTTATTTAACTGAATTGTGTCAATCTAGAATGCTACTGGAAGAGAACAGGCCCTCTCACAAGTGTGTTAAATATCATTCATTAATGAAAGCTTAGTCCTGCAGGGTATTAAGATCTGCTTGCATGAGACAGTCTTAGACTTAACTGATTTTTTTCCCCAGGTTAAAACTTGAGCTCTAGATAAGAATTTGTAGGATAAACAAGATCTAAAAGATGTAATTTATCATATGTATTATCTAAAGTAAAAATTAAGTGGCCATATAGAAAATGTCTGAGACCCTAAAGCTGCATAAAAATTTTAGCAAGTCAGATAGTAATTATCATCATCTCTCTTATTCTAGTTTGGGAAGGAAAGAAGGGAAAGTTACTGGCAAGGACCTGAACACCTTGGGGAAAAAAGTCTTTTTAACTACTAGAAAGGATGTGAAATGATTGCTTTCTTGTTTTCTAAACAATTGTTGAGGCAAATGTTGTTAAATATGACTGAGTTTCTTCTGATCACTGTGGGTTCTTTCTCCTCTGCCCTCTTCTTTTTCTTTTCTTTGTCTTTCAGAAGCAATGTGTTTTCTAGGTAATTAAGGATAATTAGCAGTACAATAATTTTTTTTGCTTGTGCCCAATAATTTTTTTAAGTTCTTATGCTAGGATTTTGTTCTGTTACTTAATTTGTATTATCCTTGGAGTGTCTGATCCAATTATATGGTCAGGTGGGCTTTGATACAGACAGCTAAATTAGTATGGAGTAGGAACCAAGCTTTAGAATTGTCCATAAACAGAAACGTTTAAGTGTTTTGTTAAACCTTTACTATATTTCATCCCTGCTGAGTAATACCTGTAAAAGAATAATCATAAAGGGGTAATTAGGAAGGATAAGAGACATAATTTCATTAGATATCCTAAGTTTTTCATCATCTTCACAAACACATACCTTGTTTGTATGTAAAAGAAAACTCCAGAGGATAAGTACAGTTTTCTTGCATTTTGTGGAACCTAGAAATGTAGCTTTAAATAGGAACCAAGTCACACTTCCAAATGTTTTGTGAATGTAGAGGGAAGCAGAGACATGTATGTGAGTGGTTAAGTATTAATTAATCTGGCCATTTAGCTGACTGACCTACATTTGAGGCAACGTCTATCTATCTATCTTCATTATCCATAAGCTTTATGGCATTTCCTGCTGGTTGACTTCTATGTTCAGAAGCGGAGCCATTAAAAGCTTCTCCTGAGCACCTTGTAGTGCAGTTCCAATACATGCTCCAATATTATTCTGCTGTGCTTTAACATTACAGGAAGCTGTAAGTTTAGACCACGCATAATATATTCCAGAGAAATACAAGGGGTCGAAGAACAACTATTTTCCTATGTTTCACCTGTAATCGAACTCCTTGGGATGGTTTTGATGCATAGCATGCTGTGATAGAATTGTAACGCTTGCAAAATAAGAGATATTAGATCCTGCTGACACTTCTATATTTTCAGTGTCCCAGCACGTAGTTAGATCAGCTGCACCCTTAACTACTGTTGTACTGTGTGATGTTGCATAATCAGAATATGATGTCGCTACAGCTATAGGCCTTTCATTATGGCTGCTGCTGAATGACTGCATTCAATATTCTGTATTCCACTCCAGGGAGTACTGCAGACGTGCTTTCTACAGATTCTGCAGCCCCATTAAAAACACTTGAATCTTCCTTCCATTCAATCTGGGCTTTAACTGGTTGCATATATGAAGTGATAAGCAGTGCATTGAACAAAGGAAAGCATATATGGAGCGATAAGCACTGCATTAAACAAAGAAAATTTATACAGCTTTTGTCCTATTACCATGAATATGAACAATTTTGAAGAGGATATAGAATGTATTAAGAGTGACAAAGTAATACTGATTTTTTTAACTTGTTAGCAAAGCTAACTAGGGGAATGAGAGATGTAAGAAAACAGTCCTCTCCCCATTTCTGTTCAATCAACAGTTTGGATGAAGTTGCCAACCTTGCTGAAACAGGGTCAATCTAGCAAGGACTGTGTCATGTTAGTGACCAATGTTTTCCTCACCTATATTGAACTGGGATTCCCAGCCCAAGAGAAGGACTGTTCCTCTGACCTTGTCTGGTAATTATTTTTTTTTTGATTAATGCTGTGACATGATGGTCTTGTTCTGGGGGCGTGGGGATTAAACTTTACTCTCCTCATGCAGACTTAACTTTATTTCTGGTATTATCTATCAATTTAAAAAGTGAAGCAACTTCATAATTTGAAGGAGACCATTGCATTTAACTCCTTATGTTCCGGGGGAGCATTCTTGGATGCCTTCGGCAAGTGCTGGAGGCTTTTAGGTCTGTTCTTTTTAGTTCCCATGTCTGGTTACCTCATTCATAGTTTTGTAAGCTTCTGATACACACTTTGCTCCCTCCTCATCACCTTCCTCCCAGTTTGGCTTCTGCAGTAAATGTTTCTTGGGTTTCTGTACTCTTAGAGGGTGTGAAGGCACACCTCCAGTCACTTAGTCTATTCCGTTTCAAATACAAGACTAACAGGCCTTGGAAATGCAGAATTTACTATTATATTAAAAAAAATCAACTCAAATTTTAAAGTAAAGCAAAATAGTTTGCTGATGGTTTGTCTGATGCTGTGGATGTTTTGGATCATTAAATTGAATTCAGTTCTTCGGTTTATACAAAAAATGCAGATGTTACTAAATGTTATTTCCCAGACAAATCAGTGTGGTTTATAAGAAAAAGAAGGATCTGGTCACATATGCAGAAGGAAAGAAGCACTAAACTTTTTAGTTGATTTTTCATATGAAGTTGAGAAATAGTGAGGAAATATGAGAGCTGACTACTGGTTTCAGCTCAGCTGCGGTTTGCTGTGGTATAGGTCAATTCAGTTCATCTTTCCTGTTCATAAATCTTGTTACTAACAGGACTTTCCATCTGGAAGTGACCTAACCTATATGATAAACTGCAGATTGTCTTGAAAACATACTGTTTATGTATAAAGCATGATCATTGTAATCACATAGTTAAACTAGGTTTACTCAGTGTGATGGTTTTATTCCAGCCGTTGGCTGGGCACCACGCAGACACTCTCTCAGTCCCCCTCATTGGAGAAGGGGGAGAGAATCAGAAGAGTGAAAGTGAGAAAACTCGTGGGTTCAGATACAAGAGTTTAATCAGTGAAGCAAAAGCCGCGTGCACAAGGAAAGCAAAACAAGGAATTCGTTCACCATTCCCCATGGCAGGCAGGGGTTCAGCCATCCCCAGGACAGCAGGGCTCTGTCACGTGTAATGGTGACTTGGGAAGACAAATGCCATCATTCCGAATGCCGCTGCCCCCCTTCCTCTTCCCCCAAGCTCCTTATAAACCGAGCATGATGCCATATGGTATGGAATATCCCTTTGGTCAGTTGGGGTCAGGTGTCCTGTCTGTCTCCTCCCAACTCCTCCTGCACCCCCAGCCATCTCGCCGGTGGGGTGGTGCGAGAAGCAGAAAAGGCCTTGGCTCTGTGTGAGCATCGCTGAGCAACAGCAAAACCATCTCTGCACTATCAGCGCTGCTTCCAGCACAAACCCAAAACACAGCCCCATACTGGCTGCTGTGAAGAAAATTAAGGGCTTTCAGAACAACAGAATTGGCTGGAAATTATCTGTACTGCAAAATAATGTGGTTAACTCACATTGACTAATCTGAGTTAGCTGTTTTGTTGAGAATGTCAGCTTGTGTCTAACTGCAGTTTGAACCTACTTTTCTTCCTCTTGCAGAAAAAAAAAAAGGTCATGTTTGCCACTAAAGTTCATCATTGAATCCCCTAGCTAGTGATCGCAACAGCAAGGATAATTGGAGTTTTTTGAAGTATTTCAGTATGAGGAAAGATTAAGTAACTAAATCTTTAACTTGGGGAGGAGACAAATGTCCTAATGACTTATAAAATGATGAATAGCCATGAATTAATCATGTTATATTCCTTTTGCATGTCTCAAGATACAAGAACGTGGGGCATAAAAAAAATGTAATCAAACAGCAGGTATAGAACAAACAGAAGGAAGTATCTGTCATGTAAAATACAATTAAACTGTGGGATCTTCTTGCCAGCAGTCATTGTGGAAGAGCAAAATATAACTGCGCAGAACTATTAGACAAACTGATAAAAAGTTCTTCAAGAGTTATCAAACACTAAGATGAAGCACTAACTCTAGTTTAAAAGGTCCAGAAATGGTAGGTGTGTCTAAGTTTGTTTTCCTGAGCACAGCACTCTCTTATACCTGCTGAGTTCCTCAGCCAGACAGGATGGATCCTACTAGGTAAAGAAAATGAAAATCCCCCCTGAGACTACAGAAACCTAAGAACCAAACATTGCAGAAGACAATCTGGGAGTAAAAAGGGGGCGAGGTGAGACAGAGAAGAATGTGTCAAAGACTTTAAAAAAACAAAAAAAAAAAAGTGGGTGGGGGGAAGAACCTAACATCTCTGAATGAGGTAACCAGCTCAGTGAACTAAAAACAAACCAAAAATCAACCAACAAACAAAAAAATCCAACCTACAACAAAACCAGACCTAAATATCTCCAGTACTTACTGAAGGTATCCAAGAAATCAATATGCTCTGCCCAGAGGCACAAACATGATGGGAAAAGTAGATCTGTGAATGTTTGGGAACTCCCTGGCAACCTTCAGGCAACTGGGAATCGGGTCTTCATTACCTAATTATTCTATTTCGGTATTGCGTTTTTATGCGTGCTCTCGGTGCTAATTGTTGATACAGATAACTTGTTCAGTCTTAATTCAGTTCCAAGCTTGTTTGAACATACAGCATTGCTTCATTTCCACCATGGGCTATTTTAGCTCTTCTGTGAACTTGTTTATGCTGGGGGTTTTGTCTTCATTTCATGAAGAGGGGAAGAATAACCCCAGGCACCAATACAAATTAGTGGTTAACCTGCTGGGAAGCAGCACTGTTGACAAGGACCTGGGAGTCCTGGTGGACAATAAGTTATCCACGAGCCAGCAGTGTGCCCTTGTGGCCAGGAAGGCCAGTGGTATCCTGGGGCACATTAAGAGGAGCGCAGCCAGCAGGTGATCCTACCCCTCTGCTCTGCCCTGGTGAGGCCACATCTGGGGCACTGTGTCCAGCTCTGGGCTGCTCAGGTCAAGACAGACAGGGAACAACTGGAGAGAGTCCAGCAGAGGGCTATGAGGATGATGAGAGGACTGGAGCATCTCTTGTATGAGGGAAGGCTGAAAGAGCTGGGTCTGTTTAGCCTAGAGAAAACTGACAGGGGATCTCCTAAACGCTTACAAATATCTACAGGGTGGATGCCAAGAGGAAGGGGCCAGACTCTTTTCAGTGGTGCCCAGTGACAGGGCAAGGGTCGGTGGGCACTAACTGCAATACAGGAAATTCCATCTCAACATGAGGAAAAACTTCATTCTGGAACAGGCTGTCCAGAGAGGGTGTGGAGTCTCCTTCTCTGGAGATACTTAAAACCTGCCTAGATGTGATCCTATGCTACATGCTCTAGGTGATCCTGCTTCAGTAGAGGCCTTGGACTAGATGATCTCTAGAGGTCCCTTCCAACCCCTACCCTTCCGTGATAAGTATGAGATTTTATCTTGGGTTTCTCTCAGATCACTGTAATGTTTTGTAACAGAAACAGTGTGGTGTCACTGGGAAATGTCATCCATTTGCTAGCTATTTCCTTTTCCTAATCCTCAACTGCATAGACCCATGAGATTTTTCTACATAAAAATATCTGTGATTGTCTTAAGGAATAACTTTTAAACTTTATTTCCGATTACTTAATTAGTTTCTAAATCAAGATATTTGCCCCTTAGAAAACTACCTAGTACACAGCTGGTGACATAAAGCTAAATAATTAATATCTTTATGTGTAATTAAAAAAATTAATACTCCTTTAGGAAAGATGTAATTATATGATTTTTGAAAGCTGAAGTTAATTAAGCCCACCTTCATCTACTCCCCCTCCCCTGTTTGTGTGTTTGCAAAGAGTACCTCTGTTGGGTTAAAGGAGTGAGATTTATTTCCCTTGTCCCCCTCCTTCCCTTAGTGGAGCCATGCTGGCTTGAGTCTATCAAGTTATATTTATCCAACTGTTCTGCCGTCCTATCTTTAATTAGATTCTCTATCAGTTTACTCAGTAATGGGACAAATCTCACCAGGCTGTAAATTTCTAGGTTCTTTTTTAGCAGCATTATTTAAAAATAGGTACTGCATTATTATTTTTCCCACTATTCACCAGCAGTTTAAGTGTTTCTATAAGGATATTCTGCAGATTTCTTTTCAGCAGTCTTTTTTTGTGTGTGTTTGATTTGTTCTTAGCCTTTTCCTGAGTATCACCCAGTCATTAACCCTCTCTTCCTATAGAAGAGACTATTCCTCTTGATTCCTCCTATTGATCAACTTTTCTTGTCTGATATCAAGTCATTGGTTTTAAACTAGTGACTTGAAGACCACCATGTGGGTCTGTAAGGGATACTCAAGTCCTACTGGCCATCATCTGAAATTCACAATGGAAGGCTTAGTGTTCTATTGGAGAAACTTTGTAAGCCTACCCTCCTGAAAAGTTGTTGAAAATAAGTCTTCAGCAACTTCTCTCTCAACCTGGTCTTTGCACTTTACAGGTAAATATAGTGTGCTTAGAGTCCCCATCCATTTGGAAAATGAAGTGCAAAGTGAATACAGTCAAAGATGAAATGGCAGGTAATTACATGCAAGGTAAAACTTCTAATGTTTTAATACACAATGCGTAGTAGAAAAAAAATCATATTGATTCAAAAGTACTTCCCCACTAGCTACTCACTAAATTCTTTTGCAATGTAATTTTTGCAAATTTATCTTGAAACAGTATTTTTAATTATTAAATGACAACAACAAAAAAAAGCAAACAAATGGAGATGTGTTTTGGTAGTGTTAGTATTTTAGCCTGGTTTCAACTGAAGTGGTTCACATTGCTCTACCACAAGTATCTTTTCACTGGTATTCGTGTTTAAAAAGTTCATACAGCTATATCTTATACAGTCTTTTACTGGAAATAAGCAAAACCATTAAGTTAAAAGCTATTCAAGATGTTAGTTTTGTCTCAATCATATTTAATCTGATTTGCATATATACACATAAACATATTAACACCACCTTAATATTCAGTACCTGAATACTGTAAAAAAGGAGATTAACTGCAACCAAATGCAAATAGTTTAGGGAGGATGACTTTTATACAGACAGAACTCTCAAATTTTAGGATTCCTAGCTATGCCCAAGGTATCATGCTGGATCAGAGTACCTTTATTCTGTTCTACAGTTCTGGAGGTTAAAAAACCATGTTTTGGATTGTCACTATGACAATGTTACTGAATGTCCTGTTGAGGTGGGTAGATATTCACCTACTGCCTGATGGCCACCCAGTTGCTCTCATCCTCCCCTCTGGCAGGAGTTGGTAAGGTAGAAAAGCTTATGGGGGGGATCCCTTCTGAGCTACCATCATGGGCAAAACAGGATTGACTTGGAAAAAAAGTAAGATTGACAAAATAGATTTGAGTAGTAAGAAACAAAGACAAGCTTTAAAACACTTTTCCTCCCCTTGCTCTTTCCTGGGCTCCACTCCAGGTTCTTTTACCCCTCCCCAGGTGGCACTGAGGGGAGTGTGAGGGTTGTGGTCAGCCCATGACGGCACCTCTCTGCTTCTCATTTCTCCTCACTTTTCCCTGCTCCAGCGTGGTTCCTCTTCAGGGGCAGGGCAGAGCATGTGCACCTGCTCCACTGCGGTGTCTCCACAGGCCGCAGGGAAACATCTGCCCTATTGGGGCCTCTCCCGGGGCCGCAGGGGCATCTCTTCCTGCGGGGGCAGTGCCTGGAGCACCTCCTGCCCTCCTCCCGCTCTGCCCTCGGGGCTCGCAGGGCTGTTTCTCACCCCGTTTCCCTCAGCCCTGGCTGCCGGGCAGCGCTTTGCCCTTCCTTACCCAGGCTTTCCCCGAGGCGCCCGCCCATGGCTGAGGGGCTCAGCTGGGCCCTGCGGTGGGGCCCTTGGAGCCAGCTGGAACTGGCTGTGTCCAGCACCGGGCAGCCCCAGTTGGCCCTGCAGAGCCCCTGCCAGGACCAGTGCACCAGTTCGTGTTGTTCCCTGTCCTGTGTACTTAGTGTCTACTGAGTAATGTGTCTTAACTTTTTTTTTAGGGAAAACAACTTCCTTCTTTCTGAGATCTGGTTATCTTTATATTATGTTGGAAAGCTTTTACTTTAGTGAGGGAGAAAGCGGTTGAACCCCACCTGTATCACCACTTTTTGACACCAATTCTGCTGGCTCCAAGAAACTAGAGGATGATTTGGATTGCTGTGCTGTTCTGTTGCCAAAAAGTGGCAAAATAATTAACTCTCTAAGACTTAATTTTGAAGTTTTAGAAAGCGGGCATTCTTTGTTACAGTGCTGGGTGCACGAGGGACAGCTCCACCTAACGTGCGCACCCGAAGACAAGAACTATGTATTTGTACTGTGTAAACATACATATTCATTATAATTCCGAGTAATTCTTATCATATTCATGGCTTTTCTGGAAACTCGTTATCATATGTTCATGTCCTTCACGCATGCTTGTTGATGCCTCCAGGTGGTCATCAGGGGTCTTCAAATGAAGGCTCATACTCGGGTTCACTGACCTCCGTTTCTGCGCAAACTCAGTCCTGGCGTCATGTATACCACATCCTTCAAGGCTGGTTTTGTGCTCATCTTGTAACTTTATTTTTGTGGTTTGGCACCTCTGCTCTTCCAAGGCTGAGCCATCTAAAATGAAATTATTCCCAAGCTTCTTATCTTACAACTATTCTGACTATTTTCTAAGTTACAATAGTTTTCTGTTTGTTTGGTTACATCTATTGGGCAGTGGCTCTAACTGCTTGAATTGATCTTAGCATTTCAATATTCACCCATATCAGTGCCTAAATTCTGCCCCTTGTGAGTGTGGTGGTTTGTGTTTGGGTTTACATGGTTTTGGTCAGGTTTTTCTATGAACTGTTCATCTGTTTTAAAAACAACTCACATTCCAATTATGCAGCTTTAAATTCAAGGTCTCTTCAATGAAAACAATATTTTTACTCAGTAGGTGATAAAGCCCTTTTCCTTTCTTAAAAAAAAAAACTCACAAACATTTTAGGACTAAAGAGCTTGTATGAAATTAGAGAAGTAAAAACCTAGATGTAACTTAATGAGTAAATGAAGAGTTGGATAATGGTGATCCCTTGTAAGAGGTTTTAATGAGGAAAATGCTCTTTAATCATCTGATGATTATGGAAGAAGAGCAGTAATCTGTGCCACTTTGATGTCCTGGCAAGGTAATTTACTGTATTTTATTTTCTTGCTGCGAATCTGAATAGCCTCACTCTGTGCCCACGCAGCAATCTGAAACATCTGGAGTCTGCTGTATTCAGAAGTCTTTTTTAAAGTGTTCATCCCAAATTGAGTGAATGAGGAGTGTATGCTTTCTGCTGCTGATGCACAGAAACATGAGGGGCTACAGACGTGGTTAGAGATAGGATTACTGCAAGGTACGTTGTGTAAGCACTTTCCTTTTCAGAGAATCTTTATATTTAATCTGAAAGCTCTGTTTTTCTAGGGAGTGATCTAAAAGCTGCAACTGGCTGTCTGAAAAATAATGAAAAGCTACTTCCCACATCAAATGCTTATCTGCTGCCACAGTGGATGAACATGCCTTTAAAACTACAGGTTCTGAAGTGTTGTGGCCAATTTTTTTTTCACAAATGGAAATACTTTTCAAGGCTATAATGTTTGTGTACTTATGAATGAAGGAGTGGCATCCCATTCCCACAAGGAAAGGCTGTATGAATGTGAAGCAGCGTTCTGACCACAATTTTCCTTTTTTATTCAGTACTGCTCTCTGTAACCATGCTGACATAGTTGTGATTGACTGCTAGCACTGTTCATTAAAAGCCCTGAAAGCAGTCAATGGACAGCCAACTCCTTTCATACCTGAGGACTTTGCTGTTTGTGGTGCTGTCTTCACATAGTAAAATGCATGAGGTGTGAAACCTATGGACTCTCCCTTCTACACTGAAGTCACAAACTATAACTTGCAAACAAAATGTGCTTGTCAGAAGTAAATTCAGGTTTTTTTCAGCTGAGTTACAGCTGCACCATAACGTATTTCATGGATTTGGTTTTTACAGTTGCTCTTCCAGGCTTCAGTTATATCTTGCCTAAGTGCTAGGTTACATACCTCTCATGAAAAAGTGTAAGTGTCATCTGTTGGTAGCACCTGTTTCTGATGGTATTTGCTGATACCCAGTGGTATGGTGATTGCACAAAGATGGGCAAAGCAGCAATCACACAGAGGGGTGATAAATTCCTTGTTTGTTAGAGGGGAAGGAATAGAGGTTTATCTCCTTTGCTTCAGCATTTTTATGGGTTCTGGTCTGCAGGGTTTGAGGTGGAAGTGGTGTCCAGGACTATTCCTAAGAGCAGACTGCTGCTAAAATTAAAAACTTTCAAAACTCGCTTTGGACCAGTTCTGTACGCTTGGTGTTTACATCTCTAAGAATATGTTCAGATTCATGCAATGTATGGTGGCAAGGAGTTAGAAACATTAACAAAAATTAAATCCACATTAATCTCTTTAAAGTATTTTCATCAGTTCTGTTATTTTTAAGTTCTCTTGGTATAAAGGCCACTTTTATGACTCTTCAGTGACTGGTACAAGCAAAGCTCTGAACATGAATGAAGGTCCACAGGTACTATTGCCACATAAACAGTTATTTTGTGTATATAGTACTATACTCTCCCAGCTTCTGATTGTTATTGTTCTAATTCTGATTGTTATTCTTCTAATTCTAGTAGAACCTAGTAAAAAAAAACCAAACCAAACACCTTCTCCTTTAAGAGTATGAGATACAAGACTACCTGAAAACCTGTGAAGGACATCTTTCTTTTGTGTTGATGAAATGAAGTCAAATAAGGCTTAGCCTTTCAAAGATGGATCACACTTTTCAGTAACAAAAATCCAAGTAGATGGCAACACATGAGCAGTTACCGTGTATGTTGTGTCAAAGAGATGCTCTGGTGCATTGACTGTGGTTAAAGAGAGCATGGAAGCTGCAATGGGAAAACTATCTAATACTCCTGCTTTTATCAATCATTTCACTGTCATGACCACTTCTAGGGCAGTATTTAAATGGTGGATTTACTGAAGCACTCCTCTTTAAAAATAGACAAGGGGGGGAATATTAAAAAGGAGAGACTACACAAAATTATGGATTCAAACACCTGGATTTTGTGGTAGTTTTGTGTATTGTTTGTTTTCTGGTTGTGTGTGAGGTTTGTTCTTTTACCCTACATGCTTTGAGAAGAGGAAAATCATGGCTGCGCAGAGCTTGGGCTGAAAAAGCAAAAGCTGTGTAATGAGATTACTACACCTATCACAGTGTGATTCCATTGTACTGCCATGTCCATGTCCCACTCTTCTAATAAATCATAATAACCAGCTGACAATGCAAATATCACAGCATGTTGTCTGGGAATTATTCTGATTAGTTTGTAACTTGCAAAGGCTACGCTCACTCTCCAGCAACGATTCCTCCCATAGCTGTTATTTTTCCCTGATACTCTGTGTCATAAGAGATACTGAGATTGTAGTGGCCATAATTCTGGTTCAAAGGTGCTTGTAATGGCTTGTGTTTTGTTACCTTTCAGGGCTTTGGGGAGCATGCTAGTAATACAAAAGCACATTTTTACCATCTCTTGCAGAATATCTATAACTAGATTTTTAAATCTTTGTGTAAAGCTTCGGCTTTAAATCTTGCACCAAGATAAAAATGTATGCTAAACCAGTTTAGGAGCACACAGTCTGCATATGTTGTCAGTAATATGTTTGGAATATGATAATATCTGCAGAGGCAAAAAACCCAAAATCTTAAATTGTAATCCTTGTGTATGGGAGTTTTTTTGTTTGTGTTTTGGTTTTTTTTGGGTTGGGGTTTTTTTTCCTTACAGAAATAGCAGATTTCCTGCTCTGGAAATTATAGATTTTTTTTTAACCTTTAATATATTTTTGTCTCTTACATCAATAATGATTTCTGTATAATAAATCTTGGTGTTCTTTTTAAGCTATTTATTCTTCTACCGTGTGCTGAAAGTCTGTATTCTCTGGTGTGATAAAAGTATGAAACACTGATGCCAATGTAAAACTTGGCAATATGTGCTAGGCTTGTGGAAAAATTCAACAGGAAAAAAAAAGATTAAAGCATGTAAATGTTTACACTGACACTTTTTTCCCCTCTTGATGTCTAGTTTAAAGTTTAACAAGAATTAGTATATTTGGAGTCATCACAGTATAGTCCTACAGGGTGACCAGAGTGAAGAACCTACCAATATTTATTGCATTCTTGTCTATTGTGAAAAACCTTAGGTTTCAGATACAGTAACTAGCTTTTGTTTGTAGTGGGATCATGTTAACTTTCTAACTCACTTCTGTTGACAATGTTAGCTCTCACTATTGCAAACACACAAACATCAGATCTTGCAAGATAGTTCATCTGTTTAAACTTATACCATTTGGGGTCTTGCATACTTCATTAATATTCATTACATAATATTAGATGCTTAACCTGGGCTCCCAGCTAGACTCAATTCCTCGCTCTGTCACAGATTTCCCAAGTGGTCTGGGCAAGTAATTTATTTTTCCTTTTATTTTGATTTCTAACCTATTTAATAGAGAATATTATTCCTCGCATTGTGAGAGAATACTATCACTGTGGAAATAAAGTTATAATAGATTCTGAAATGCTTAGGAAGTGTGGGGTCTATCTATATGCCAGAAATGAATGTAGAAAGAAGCGGTTTTGTCCCCCAATCTGGCAGATGAGGACAGTCTAACAGCCTTGTCCCAGAGCATATTTGAGATCTACAGAGACTTACACTAGCTTCATATTAACTACAGGACCCTTGCAGAATTAATAGAGTAACTTTAGGGCTTAAGTAAAAAGCAAACCAGACTTTTTTCAGTGGATTATAGTGTTGCCTTCTGTTCTTCTTAAATGGTGATTTTAGCTATGAGCATGTACTTTGTAGTGGAAAGCAAACAAAAGTTTCTTAAAACTGTGGAAGTTAAATAATGGGAAACAGCTCAAATTAAGTCACTATATTGCAAGTCATAGAATCAGAGTGTGGTTTGGGTTGGAAGTGACCTTAAAGACCATCTAGTTCAACCCCCCTGCAATGAGCAGGGACCTGATCTTGAATGTTTACAGGGATAGGGCATCTACCATCTCTCTGGGCAACCTGTTCCAGTGTTTTACCACCCTCACCGTGTTAAAGGAAAAAAGTTTCTTTCCATTTAAAACCATTACCTCTTGTTGTACTGCAACAGGCCCTACTAAAAAGTCTGTCCACAGTGATGTTTTCTGCTGGAAGTTTATTTCACTTGTTAACATGGGAAAGGGGTAATTATTGCTTCCTTTATTAGACCATATGTAAAAAAAAAAAGAAATAAAAATATATTTACCAGAGAACAGGATTTTTCTTTCTCCTGCTTTTCTCAAGATACATTCCTGCCAACATACAGATAAAACTTTAAAAAAATCTACAAAGAGCAAATGCTTCTCTATCAAAATATACAAAGAAGCTCAGTAGAACAAGCAATTTAATTGGGAGAAAACCAGTGGGAAAAGAACTCGCAAGAAGCCCCCTGCTTCAACATGTCTCTGAAGGACTGCATGTTAAAAAAAAAAAGCCCTATTTTTTCAGAAAGTGTTATGAGCATATCTGAAACCTTTCAGATAAATGTTTTATTGGATGAATCCCATTTCAGTGGTGCATGCTTGCAGCAGGGGTTATGACTGAACTACAGCAAATGCCAAGATTCAGTTAACTATGTTTCAGAATCACTGGGCTGGACTGTAATTACCTACTGTAAAAATAGGAAATTGTCATGCCTGGTAACACTGGGAGCAGCATCAGCAGGAATTTGTACTTTGAACACAGCAGAAAATCCAAGAGGCTCGTGTATATACAGCCTCTGCTGCTGCTCGCTGATAACATAAGCGTGCAACTTCTTTAAGGGCAAAACTTCATTCTAAAATGGGTCAATAGGAGCAGGGAAATATATTGCTACTTAATGTATAGATAGCTATCACTATTAGAAGGCCTTCAGTGTGTACAGACATAATCTTATGGGTTTTTTTAATTTTTATATGTTTTTCTTCTGCTTTATTGCTAGAATTGTTGAGACTAGTGTTCTACTTGGTATCTATATTGTATCCCATCTCTGGTTAAAGCACTTGCATCCATCCATCTGTATATGGATCTATTAATAATGAAGTGCTAGGAACCCTTATGGAAGAGTGAGGGATGGGGACAATACTCACCACCTCACAAAGTGTTGAATTCTCATCATTTGGGAGTCCCTAGAGCTGGGCAGGAATCCTAAGGTTTTTTTTCCTGGAGCTTCCATATCCTGAAGGCAACTATGTATTTCTTATCCTAAAAGTCATTCCAAAGAAACAGCTGTTATTACTGCAACCTAAAAGCAGTTGAAGACAGTATTAATCATTCCCTCTTGGTTGCTGTGTAGCTTAGCAATGAGATGATGTCTACACTAGTAACTTATAACAGTGCCCAGGAAATTTTCCAAGTTCTGGAACAAAATTACCTCTGTTGTGAGAGGGGTGGAAAGAAAACCAGTCAAACTACCCCCTAGGCTTTAAGCCTGTTCTCACTGGTGTTCCTCTGAACACTTCATGTTCACAGTTCAGCAACAAGAATGTTTCATTTTAACCATGACCATTTTAAGATATCAGTTAAGCAGTCTTCCATCACTATCCTGTTGTGAAACTTAAAAAAATAAAATAAAAAAATTTAGAAGGGACAGACATAGCTTTTTTTACAGTGGTTTGAGTGTCTGAGGATACTCCTAGGTCTACTAAAATTTGTTATTACAGATGTAACAAGATGTCCTTATTCCCAATACTATGGAACTAGAGATGGAAGCAAAGATGCCCTAGGTACTGTTCTGGAGCTTAAATCTTTAATCTCTAGTAGAAGGTACTAGAAATTGCTAGGGGTAGTTTGCTCCTTCCCTGTAGCTCTGTCTGTGGCGTTTCTGCTGACATGAACATCTAGATCAGTAAGTATAAAGAATTTTTACATCTGTAGTATGTTGTTCAATAGCTAATAAAGGATTTGTTCACAACTCTATCTACATTATAATTCATGACCAAGAATTTAACACTTTTGGAGTAGCTTAGTCCTTGATTCCTGAGTAGAAAGCTTTTGTCCTAATTTCGGCAGGGATAGAGTTAACTTTCTTTCTGGCAGCTGGTGTAGTGCTGTGTTTTGGATCTAAGATGAGAGCAATGTTGATACATTACTTGTTAAATATTACTTAATTTGAAAGGTGCAATATAATCCCTAAAAATCTTTTTTTTCAGTTTAAATAATTCTCGAAATCAAAGTAGGAGAGTTGGAAGTAGCAATACTAAAAATCTACAGCCCCAGCCGGCAGCCGAGCCCCACGCAGCCGCTCGCTCACCGCCCCGGCAGCAAAACACGGGGCAGAGTGAGGCAACAAAAGGGCAAATGGCTTCGAGTTGAGATAACGACCGTTTAATGGGCCGACAAAGGGAGAGGGGAAATGACAATAGGGCTGCAATAATTATCCCGGGATGTAAACAACCGCGGTAACAAACGCAGTACTTTACCGACCGACGACCCGACGGACCAGAGGCGCAGCCCGCAGCGAGCCCGTCCCGGAGCAGCCCCGGGCCCCTCCCGGCCAGTCCCTTTATAGGGGCGTGACGTCACGTGGTGCGGAATAGCGGCCGGCCCGGCCCGGCTCACCTGGCCCGGGCCTGAGCATTAACCCCGGCCTGGCCAGAGCCGGGACAAATAGGTAGCTGAAACTTCAGATCTTCAAGATTATTAGTGTTGTTAGTTCTACAGTAAAGTCGTCAAGCCACAACCAGCATCTCACTTTCCTTATGCCAGATACTGTTGTATGCATATACAGTAAGAGGTTTCTTCTATTATGTAGAACTTCTGGTTTTAATTGGCAAACAAAAAAACAAATTAAGGTTAGAAGGTCTTTCTTCTAAGCCCTTGTCTACTGAGCTACCCACTGTTACATTTTCTTAAATGAGAACGGACACATAGGAAATCAAGTTGACATTTCATGTTATGTTAGTAAGGATGTTATGTACTCTTATGAAGCACCACATACAGATATCTTAAAGTTAATTGGCTCTTCAGAGCAGAAGCGCTTTGTCTTTTCATGCTGGACAAAATCTTAGTATAATTCCCTGGTTTTTGGATAGTATAGTGTCCTTTTCTTGTTACTTGCCTGTCACATTAGGATGGATTTAATCTTGTAAATATTGCTGTAGTCTAGGATGCTAGATAATATGAAAACTTCCCCAAAATGCTTGTGCTTTCAGATATTTTTTTACCTAATGAAAATTGATTTGTCTTTGTATTAAATGGTGTGAGAAACACTTGCCCACAGATTAAATGTAAAGAGGACAAAGTCTTCGAAGCAAAGATAAAAAAATTTATTAAAAACTGAGTCGGGTGCGCCTCAAAGGAAGCACACACCAAGTACAAAAGTTTCAGGTATTTATACCCTTTCCCATCTCCCTTTTTCAGTTGCCCAAGTTCCTGTCCCTGTTCCCATTGGTTTGATACTTTCAGGGCGCACATTCTTTCACTATCTATTAGCTTATCACAGACTCACTTTACATTTAATTCCTTCCAAGGAGCTATTCCCTTGAATTGTTTAACTTTGCCTACATGTCATGTCCCCCCACGCCAAATGGCCATGGCCCATAAAATGGCTGAAGCAAAATTCCTGAGTCATTTTCTCACAATGGTAACCTCATTCTACTAGAAATCAGTGCCTTTAAATTGATCTTTAAGTGATCTTCAGACTAACTGAAAGTGGGTGCCTGTATGCTCTAGTATCGCAAGTATTAAGAGTGTGGGAGTAGGTTACTTCGGTATAGAAATGATGTCTGTGCTCTACAGTAGCTGGGAAAAAAAGAAAAGTAAACCAAAACCAAACTTACAGCTTCAGTATGACATGTACTGAACAGTATTTTTCAGAAAAGTTCTTCAAGAAACAGTGACTGTAGTGTGTTCCTTTTGGTGGTGGGATCATGTCATTTAACAATCCTTGGACTTTAACACAAGTGCTGTACAATGATGTAATCAAAGTACTTTCCCTCTGATTTCTGTATGTGATGAACTTTAATGATAAAAATTAGGTTGCTTTGCCAATGAGGTGTGTAGTAATCCCAAAGAACAGTGGAGAACCCTTAGACGTAAATATTTTGTGTAGGATCCAACAGCCTGAGATGTGAGGTGAAGCTGCTGCAGCTCCATGTCCCCAGGTTCAGCTCGGAGTGAGGCTAAAGATGTATCCCCACAGGCATGCACACACTTACACATCCCTGGCCAGCCACACAGGTCAGATGGATGCTCAGAGCACCAATGGACTCATCCTGCTTCCCTCCCTGGGTGGACAGGATGGAAGCCCACTGATGGGAACATTTTTGTCTATATGTACAAGGTGGATCCTTCCAGCAGCTGGGTTCACTTGGTTTTTTCCGGTAGTTGTCCCTAGATCCCAGTCTCACCATTTGCTGGCATTTGGATGTGCAAGCCCTGTGAGGCTGTAGCCCTGTTTTGGTTGCTGGTACAGACTGTGGATATGTGTACAAATGGGCGCATGTTCCACCTTCCTGCTCCGAGCCGCTGAGGATTCCCCTGGTCCCACAGCCGCCCCCCCGCCTTGTGCTTAGAAACACACAGATGCTCCTGTACCCAGAGCTGCCCTCACCTCCTTGCTCCCAGGTTACCTCACCTACTCACTAGCTTATCTGGGTTGATCTATGTTCATGATCACATTCCCACTTGCGTACCTGTACTTGTTCCAGTCACTGGCACCACAGACACATGGGCTCTCCAGCCCCAGTTGTTGCATGCACAACCCCACATACACATGTACTCACAGCATAGTCTCCTCACTCAGGATAGAGGTAGATAAAAGTTTGATAAGAAGACAGGACAGACTGCATTGGTCAGGCACAGGGCATGGCTAGATAAGTGTTCTGACCAGCCAACGATTGACATGTGACCAGGCCTTTACATCCCCTTACCCGCATTATTTTCCCACTCTTGTTCACACCTAAATCAGCTAAATTTCTCCCCTTTCCCCACCTTTGGTTCCTTCCCTAAACATACCATAATAAGTCCTGTGACCCTGAACTGCTTTTCTCCTGTGTCCTACCATGTGTCCCCTGGGCAGCAACCCTCTCAATCTGAAAGGTGATCTCCAGAGCTGTTCCTGGTGACTCATTGTCATGAGTTTCATGCCTGGAGTATGGGGCTGAGAATCTGCTGGGACAACACTGGCAGGGGCCCATACAGAGTTTTTGTTTATTGGGAGCCCTTTGTCTGGGTTTCCACCTGTGTTTGTGCATTCTTGTGTTTGTGCATTCTTGTGTTTCTCTAGGCTTGTGGAGATGGCCCTTTGATGGACTGATGGGCCTGGCAGCAGCTTGGGCAGGGTATTATTTGGGCTCCCCATCCTGCCCTTGTTACTCTGAGCTCCCTTGTGGGTCTGCAGATTAGCTTTATCCCATAACCTAGCAGTAATGAACACAGTGTAACGTCTTACGAGTAACAGGGTGTGTTTACCAGTTCTTAGTTACAATGGAGTATTACTGTTACCCAGCTGCAATGTGTGCAACTGTCCAGAGAGTAAGACGTTACGAGTTGAAATAGTTCTAAGTTGCTGAGAATATTATGTTGTTTGCCTTTGCTTGGTCCTTAAAATACTCTTCATAAATGATCCCTTTGACTTCTGTTTTTAAGGATTGTTCTTTCCAAGACTCACTGTAGCAGATTCGTATGAAATAGCTGACGTGTTCTTGTCTTTCACAGATGAGTATGGAAAAGAGGAATTAAATTTGCTTTGTTCTGTTTACTCTTCTCTAGCTATCTGTCATGTTGGCTATTTACAAGGTCATGCGATGTTTCCCGAATTGTTCAGTTGTTCTGACATGACGGTATTGTTTTATGGAGAAGTTTTGCCTGGGATAATGTCATCAGGAAAATGAGTTTAGACAGCCTGTAATTCAGAGCTTACATGGGATCAGTCTCTAGTGCACAAAACTGCCTGTCACGGTCTGAGCAAGATGAAGCTGAATGGACCATGAGAGAGGATGTTCTTTAGCAGGGCATTTAGACCTTTCAGAAAGGTGTCAACTGAATGGGAAGATATAGCATGAGGGTGTATGCCCTGCAGACAGAACTTATCTTGCTGTGTTGTATTTGGTTTCTGAGGTCAGTGACAGGGTGATAACTAATGAGCTCCTTTCCAGTGGTTAAATGATCTTTTGGCTAATGCAGTATTTTAAAAAAAACATGCTTCTAGATTCAGAAAAGTCAAAAGATTAAGCTGGTGTGCTATCGTGTTGTTTTAACTGTAATCATTGACTTGTCTTCTCATTTTCTCTTGTCTGTTTGGGATGGACACAAAAATTTACCTACAGGTTGGGAATGGTTGGTTTCTTTTTGGTTATCCACAAGGAAGCATGTAACTTCATAAGAAGGTAGGTGTAAGTCAAAGAAAATACGTAAAAGTACTTGCTCAAAGCACTTTCTGTGCTGAGTTTGAGTAACTGAATTTAGCTGACTGGGGTGAAGCTTTGGGATGCAAAACTTTAACTGGTGGGTACCAGGTCTCTGGGATATGTGCCTCAGTAACTCTGAGGATGCATGGAACTGCCTCTGTCCAAACTGTATCTATGTATCACTGTTGGTGTGAGAAGCCATGGTGAAAGTCTTGAGGAAAACCAGCCTGTATCTGAATTAAATCCTTTCATAATTGTATTTTCCAGGTCTCCTCTCCTACGAAGTATTTTGGGATTTTTAGAGAAGGAGGACAAAGACTTGTTAGAATAGCTACTTGTTATCCTATTTAAATTTTCACAGATAATAAAATTTAGTACCATTTCAATGTTTTGCAGTTTCATGTCAACAAAAGTTGGAGTCTTGGTATAAATTTAATATTCATATATTCTGGTAGCTGCTTATTAATGGGTTTCTTTTTAACTGTCTTATAATAAATTGTCAAGCAGAGATGAGAGGTAGTGATGAGTGTTGGAAAATGATAATACGAGCTAAGAGCTCAGTGTTCAGGTCAAATATTTTTATGGCCGTTTCTTTTTCTACAACTTTATGGAAGCAAAATCTATCTCTTTCAAGCTTAACTGACTGCAAATTAGCCACTATTCCATCACCTTTATAAATTGTCTTACTAGCATTTTAGATCGTAAATAGGCAATCTGTGATTACACATACAGTATACAGGCAGTTATTTTCTCTCAACTTGATGGTTATATTACCGTTCTCGTCTTTTTAAAAAGAAGTTGTCAGATTCTTTTGAACAAGGTTTGATTTAACTGAATTTAGCATCACCAAAGTGTCTTTCAGTGTTGGGTTAAAAAGGTGTCTCTCTGACTAGAGAACCAGTTCACCCAAAAGAAAACATTCCTTATGTTTGAGTGAGTTACTGTACTAAAAAGAGATCTGACGAAGTTTTGCTATCTACTAGATATAACAGATGTATCTATGGCTATAGATATAACTGCTATTAGCGGTTTCATGTGCAGATGCAGCACTTTCAGGAACTCGGCTTGTAAGAAGTCGTCCTGCAATTTTTCAACCTTCATAAAAGCACTAGTGGCTGGAATGTGCTCAGAAGGCACCATTTCAGCGTTTCTAACTGATGTTCTCAAAGATGGAATTTATTCTTATTTAATGTTTGGAAGTTTAAAATTCTTACAGCACTTAAATATTTTATTGTAATGTTCTCTATAAAATTCTGTTTTGTTAGAATTTTCTGGAAGTTATATTTAAATCAGAACATACTTTCTGCAATTAGTAGTATATCTCTTTAAAATATCGACACTTTTTTCCTTCTCATATCTCATTAAATACTTTGAAAACACTTTCAGAAACTTACTTAAAGATGATATCATACCTATAATGAGAAGTTGAGTGCTGTACAGAGAGATGTCTTAAAGAGATCTCAAAAAGCCATATTGTTAGTCTCCCTGCTCAATCATTCAAACCTGCGATGCATTGCACTTTGAATATTCAAACAGCCACTTGCAGGATGTAAATGTTTTTCACAGTTGAGACTTGCATTAGCTACTCAATATAGCACACAAATTCCAATAATTGGTGTTAATATACTTCAAAGATAATAGCATAGGAAAGCATGTAGTACAAAAGTAATTACAAGCTTTTAGTGCTAGTTTATAAAAACATGTATGTACTTTTTTCTGTTTTGATTTTTTTTGTGTGTGTGGAGATCATAACGGATTAAATGGTCTTCCGAGATTCTGCTCTGAGAGCACATCTCATAGCTGGTATGCAGCTTTCTAATTCTCCATTGCTTGCCTTCCTTTGCGTATGAGCTCTTATCCTGTAAAAATGTTTTTCTTAACATTCTGAGTATTAAATGTTTAAACAGTTCTCACTATTACCTCTTTTCCCCCTGTTTATTTTACGTACTGAGTGGCTTGTAACTCAATATAGCTCATGTTTCCAGCACTAGCACTTGCTTTCAGAAATAAGCAATGCTCTGACTATGAGGGAGAGCTGCAGTTGTGCCAGTGTTTGCTATGTAAAATAAATGCTGGGGAAACAGAAATATGCCTGCCTTCCCAGAGGTAAACAAAAAGACTGGCAAAGCAATGTTGTGTTTGGCTACAAAGCAGTTCTACAAGGCAGTCGTCTCCACATAATAAGATTCACATTATCAGTCTATGGAAAAACTCTTGTATTAAGGTTAGCAAAATTGAAGTAGGCAGTATATATACATCTTCTTCCGTGCTAGGGAATGTACAGAATTGGACAAATCATCTGTTATGCCTTGTCCAGCCTTTCATAGCTGTAATGATAAAAATAACTTCTCCATGCCATTGCAATTGATGCATTTTTTTAAAAAACAAACAGAAAAAAAAATATTCTGTAACATGAGTTAGAATAGGATTTTCTGGTTTGCTATGCAATTATTTAAGACTTCTTTACCTGAGACGAGTGAATGTCAGTTGGAAATGGATTTTTATTTTTTTTTAACGTAGAATATCTAGTTAGACTTGGTTGGTTTAGTCTTATCTTTTTTTTGTCAACTGAACAATTCTATGTAGACAAGATGCAGCTGGCCATGGTATCAGATATGTTGATGAGTTGCAAGTGATATTCAGATCAAGGACAAAGTTATTCTTTTTCTCATAACTGTGTTAGCAGTTACGTGTCATAATGGGTTAGCCTATTTAGGATGTGCCTAATGCATTGTTCTTTGGTGTGTGTGAAACCAGAAACTTATTTTGCAAGGCTTTTTGACTAACAAGCTGGTCATGTGTGTACTGGTCTCGTTCTCTAGCTGTACAACGAAAATGCCATCACCATTAACTGAAGGATACCAGCAAACACTGCAGGTTCATGCTGCATAGTGCTCTACAGGTATATTGCTCAAAGCCCTGCCTAACCCGACCTTGAACGTTTCCAGTGATGGGGCATCCACAGCTTCTCTGGGCAACCTGTTCCAGTGCCTCACTGCCCTCATCACATTAAAAAACCAAACCTCAACAACAACAAAAAGCCCCCAAACCCCAATATATTAAAAAGTACCCCAAATTAATTTCATACTTATATCCAATCTAAATCTACCCTCTTTCAGTTTAAAACTGTTGTCCCTTGTCTTGAGAGCCTTCTGTTCTCCAGGCTGAACAACCCCAACTCCCTTTCTTCACAGGGTAGGGGTTCCAACGCTGTCCCGGCTCTGGCCAGGCCGGGGTTAATGCTCAGGCCCGGGCCAGGTGAGCCGGGCCGGGCCGGCCGCTATTCCACACCACGTGACGTCACGCCCCTATAAAGGGACTGGCCGGGAGGGGCCCGGGGCTGCTCCGGGACGGTCTCGCTGCGGGCTGCGCCTCTGGTCCGTCTGGTCTGTCGGGTCGTCGGTCGGTAAAGTACTGCGTTTGTTATCGCGGTTGTTTACATCCCGGGATAATTATTGCAGCCCTATTGTCATTTCCCCTCTCCCTTTGTCGGCCCATTAAACGGTCGTTATCTCAACTCGAAGCCATTTGCCCTTTTGTTGCCTCACTCTGCCCCGTGTTTTGCTGCCGGGGCGGTGAGCGAGCGGCTGCGGGGGGCTCGGCTGGGGCTGGGGCCGAACCACGACAAACGCTCTGACCATTATTAGATTTACAGCTATGTTATTTATTAGGAGATTGTTATATGTTGAATGCAATAATTTGACAATTCTTCATTAACTGAGATTGTAACTTAGATAATAATGAAGCATAGTTATCAGGTGACTCAATGGATCACAACAAATACCTTTATGATTTGGACACACGTACATGTAGTGCACTGAAAAAGAGAAGAGCCTTTTTTGCCTGTTTCTTTGAAGTCTTTCAGAGTAGTGCAAAATCTTTCTGAATTAAATTATGATTTTTTTTAATGATTTGGAAAATAGATATATATGCTAATCATGGTAAAGGTTAACTGATAAGTGATAGAAACTCATCTGCTGAGAATGTTGGTGTTTAAGTGACACAAAGTACAAATAAATACAAGTTCTTATAGCCTTGGGCTGGATTTAGAAACCAGGCAAGCATATTAAAATAACACAAGTAGTTAAAATGTGGATTTCTTGTGTACAGTTCCTTCAGCAACTTCAATCCATTTAAAGGTTGTGGAGGATGCCAGCAGGAGAAGGGACACTTTCCTTAAGGTACTGGGCTAAAAATTGCTGCCTGAACAGCAGTAGATTTTTCCAGTTGTTTTCCAAAAAAGCCTTCAACAAAAACATGGTGCTTTTTCTCTTTTGTGGTCTAAGTTTTACTGGAGAGTTAAGCAGCTCCCTGTTTCTTAGGTAGTTTTTCTCTAACACTTTATAGAATTTTCAGGAAAAACTGTTTTTGGGAAGTCCATTGATACTATTGATTGCCTATTGATAACTGTTGATTGCCTGGTTCCTAACTTGCTACTTGTCCAATGGCATCCAGGAGGTACCATGAAGAACCAGCAATTTTCATAATGGGCTGGTGGAAATTTTCTTAAGTGAAGCATTAGGATAAGTTAACTTTCACAAGTATTGCATAAATCTGTTCATAATGGTGGCTTTCAAATTGCACCATCAACATGACAGCACATTATCATGGTCTAATCACTTTCTGTCTGTATTGCACTTACGGTACTTTTAAAAAATAGCTGAATAGTCCAGAAAATTGATGTCAGGCTCCTGAGAACCATTATGTAGTCAATGAATTTTCCCAAAAAACCAGTTGATATGGCATGTAACAGCAAACCATGATTTTTCAAGTAGTTTGGTCTTAGAATTGCTTCTGTTTTGCAAGTTCTTGTAATGCTTTTATTAGAAATAAATAATGTAAGAATCAGTTTTGCTGATGATATGTCTTTCTTAAAGCTACATGCTAATCCAGAAATGAATTCTTTTAAAATATGGATTCTTCCCCCCCACCCCGCCCTTGCTTTCTGTGTTTGTGTGCAACAATCTATGGTCTGTAAACTTAATGAAAGGGAAACAAATGAAACTCGTGTGATAGACTCTGAAACAGCCCTACCTGGAAAGAGGAAATGAACGAACTTTTAGGAGTCCAGACTCTTCCCCCCCCCATATTTTCCATAAGCATAGTTGTAACAGTGCATTAAGAAACCAACCATAACCAAGCTGAGGAGATACCTGGAATAACAATTACCTGCAACTAAGAAAAAACTCATGCTTGTCAAAAGGAAAGAAATAGGTGTATGATAATGACGAACTTATTTCAAGCATATATGATAAACTATGTGAGGAGAGAAGAAAAGAGGGCTTTCCATGGAAATAAATGAGGGTTATGGGCACAATAAATAGTGGATGCATGCACAGAAAAGTACAGAACTAAACTGAAGACAAGAGTACAAAGCTGATTCTTAAGCTAAAAAAGAGAGAGCATCTTTTAAAGACAGTAGCAATTATCTCACACTTGCTTTCTGCCTGATATAACATTAAGATTTTTTTATTTTTTCTTTTAAAATATTATTTTGGATTTTTTTGTTTGTTGTCATCACTGGTAAGGCAGGATAGATGAGTTTGACTTCCTGACAAATCAGTGCTGCTTCTCACAAATCTATTTTGTTGTTTAGTTGCTGAAATCTGTGACATCTCTGTCTAGTTGGCATCAGGATGAGGTGGTAGTTACAGCTTTAGGGAGATTTACTGTCAGCTGCTTTCTTGACATATAACTTGCTCCCAATATTTTATTTTGACTGTAAATGAGAAGAAGGTAACTTCTCAATTTCAACCCATGCAATAGAAAATGGAAGAAATCCGATTTGGGCTTTCTTATTTCAGTAGGCTTTGATAAATCTGGCACTGATCCTTCATACTGCAGAAAAATCTTATGCTGTAAAGTGAAACAATATAATATCTTTCATGTGACAAAATTGTCTCTTTTATCAGTGACACATGGCTGATTAGACAACTTTACTTATTCAGTGTCCTCCTTATAGACTTTTCTGGTAACAAAGGCTTTTTTTTCCCTAGTTACCTTCTGGAATGGGTTTATTTAACTACAGAGCTTTTGTAGCCCGTAACTTACTGCTTCATAATCAGGATGCCAAGCCTTCTTGATTGCCTGCTGAGAGGGTCTCATCCTTGTTATAGATAAGGATGCTTATATGAAATTGTGACTCAGCATAAGTGATTCCAGTCTTGCCACTACTCATACTTGCACATAGGCTAATTCTATGCAGAATTAAACCTTTTTTTACCAGGAGTCTAAAGGGAGTTTGAGCTAATCTGGTCTTCTAGTTGTACCAATACATGCTTCTGTTGAACTCCAGTCTAAGTGAATGTGTACTTATTTTAACTACAAAATTGTGTAACTTCTCATGATTCTGGAGTTGAAAAAGAACACCTAAATTAACAATTATGCTTTACTATAATTCTCAAATTGTGTTTAACTTGTAGAAAAGTGTGTATGTGTCTCAAGTTCATAGCATACTCTGAAATTTGGAACTGGAATCAGTATCAAAAGTGAAGACTGAACTGTGGATCTAAGCTGAACTTGCCTTTTGTTTTTACAATGAATTGACTCAGTACCCTAGACCTGAACTCTGGGGCTCGCTATCACCCTTCTTTATATGAACTTAGTTCACCATCTTGCTTCAATGACAGTACTGTAAACAGCCTGATGAACTGACTGGTTCATCAGCACGTTCATCCCCTTTAATAATGGAGAAATAATGTGACGATACTGCTACAGTATTGAGTCCTGTTGTTGGTGAGAATAGACTTGAAGGGGGGAAAAAGAGAATTAAGCTCGGAGTAAAAAAAATAATGCGTAGTGACGTGTCTGGATCCCTTGCAAAATAGTACCTGGCTAGTAATATGTGTGTGTGTAACTGCTTGTATCACTTCAAGCACTAGTGGGTATGTGTGTGCATGTGTGTAGGTTTAAAGGAAACAGCTAGACTAAGAAACCAACAAAATCTGCTTGTGGTTTAGCAGCAGTGTGCA
>VWZZ01000909.1:346450-417134 GCA_013399095.1 Psophia crepitans | reverse complement strand
GGAGAGGGAGTCATTTGAGGTTTCAGTCAGGTGCTGTTTGCCCTGAAGTTTTTCTTCTATTTTCTGAACTTCCCGAGTGGAGGCAGTTTGTAACTGGAGACTGCATATATGTGTCTTTGTCTGCAAAAGTGGATGTTCAGATTAGTTAGGATAACCACTATAATCAAAGGTTCTGTTTCTGCCAAAATACATCTATATAATTCTGCATTACAACTGTAGAATAATTCAGGTTCAAAGGGGCCTCAGAGGTCACCTAGTCTAACTTCTCGCTTGAAGCAGGATCAACACAAAATTGAGACTGGGGTCTTGAAAACCTGCAAGAATGGAAACAGCACAACCTCTTTGGGAAACTTGTCGCTGCATAATTATTCTTATGGTGCTTTTTTTTCCTCTTCACTCTTATACCAAATCAAAATCTTTTTTGTTTCAGCTCCTGTTCCTTGTGTCTCAAGTTCCAGCTGCTACCTCTGCAGAGCCCCTTCCCACAGGGCAAGACCTTGGCTTAGTCTACTCCCCCTCCCACCCGAACTTGACTCAGTTGTTCAACATCTTCCTTGTACTGGGGGTCCAAAACTGGACACAGGATTCCGTTTGTTGTCTCGCTAGCAGAGCAGGGGGAACTAATCCCTGCCCTCAGCCCACAGGTTGTGCTGCTGTTAACACAGGCCACGATGCTGCTGGCGGTCCTTGCTGCGGTCACGCTGCTGACTCAGGCTGAAGTATAAACACGCTTCCTTCTGAGTCTCTTGGGAATATAAAGTTTTCTGTGCTGGTTCAGACAGTAAGGTTGGAATCATTTCTGTGGAAATGACTAGTGTGCAGTATTTCAGAGAAAGTGGGAAGAGCCATGATGCTCTAAATTGGAGCACAATAAATTCTCTGATCAACTTGCTGCCGATGCATGGGTGTTTTGGCCAATCTGTACATTGTTCTAAAAAGAAAAGCAAGCTCTCTTTGGCTATGTGAATGTTATAACTGAGTTTTGAACCTACTTTACCAAGGAAAAAATGATACTGGCTTACATAAACTGAATCTCTGACTTTATCATTACCAAAAAAATACTTTGTACTTTAGATGTTACATACAGCAAAAATATATTCTGATTTTTTCTTTGAGAAAAAAAGAATTACTTGGGCAAGTATCTGGCTATTAAGGTTGAATTATATCTTTAGGGATATGACACATCTCCTTTTGAAGTTATTCATAGTTGGAAATATTTATTTATTTGAAATTGCTTCAAGCTCATGGAAAACTCCTCTAAGATTTAATCAGAGGTAAATTAAAGTTCTTTGCTGTAGGAATCTAACAGAAAGTGAGATTATTCCTGACACCTTTTTTTAATTGCTCTGCTAAAGTATAAAGAAAAATACTTTTCAGTAACAATCTGTAGGACATGCTGAAAATAAAGTGCTATTTAAAGACCTTGTTCATGATAGATATAATCAGCAAGAAAGCTCTTTTTGCCACCTTTGAGCCTGCTTGGCCCCTTTCATGTTGCTCTTTGTATTACATTTCATCTGTCACCATAAAAGAAACCTGGCCAAAGGCAGAAATAATTGTTTAGGAAGAAGATTTTATATAGAGTTTTGGGGTTTTTGTCTCATCAGCTCAGCTGACAAATATGTCAATAGAATTTCTTTCTTAAAGTTCTTGAGCCTAAAATACCAATGACAATTATAATGTGGAATTTTTAAGATACTATCTTTGAAATTGAAAGGACAGTTTATTATTCTAGCAATTTTTTAAAGAATAAAAATTTATATGCAAAACAATTGTTTAATCTGAGTTGCAGTTCACTAGTGATTGTTGAGCCAGGTATTCTGTTCATAATTTTCAATGATAAAATAATCTGCTAAATCTCCTTGTCAAACTGTTTTCATTTTACATTTAACTTTCTCTTCATAAATCCCTACTTTCATATTGACTTTTTGACAGTTGAATATATGCTAGTGTGCCTCATTCTCCTTATTAATTATATTTCATTTTGAACTTCTGATTGTTGTTCTCTTCTCACCAGTAATTATAAATCATTAAGTGGTGGAAAAATTGCTTGTAAAATTGTTACCCTTTATCAGGGAGCCAACTGATTTTTACATAATCATGTTTAAATGACAGATCTTGACTACCTTAGACTTCTCAAAGAGAAAAAACCCATTCACAACAGGTTTTCGTAATTTACCTTGAATCTTTAACTTCTCATTTAGACCAAAAAGAAGAAAACTTGGATGTTGTTAGAACTGGAGAAGAAAAAAAAAAAACAACCAAAAAACAAAAAGCAGCCCCCCGACTTTTAATCCTACAGGATCTCTTCTAATATTTTGGCTTTCATACAGGCCTAATTTTGAAATCCTGCTGTAATTGTACTGTAACCTGTCTAAAACCTTCAGTGTAGATGACCTGAAATCAGGTTTCAAGGGAAAGGAAGAAAAAACCCAGAAGCAATATTGTTTTTATCTGCCTTTTATTGTATCTCTATAGCCTTTTATTTTGAGTACTTTTAACCTTGCGATCTGCATTTTTCTGTCTTGCTCTGTCAGGACTTTTATACTTAAGGCTTGGCTTCCTCCAGAATATCTGTCTACGTTTACCTATTGTAGAGAGGCAAATAAGAGAAATGTAAAAGGAACTACAAGAGGAACTTGTAATAAAACATAGAACAAATAGTTGAATTTCTGTGTGTACTCATGCTCTCATGTAAAGGAACCTTGTTCGTTTTATCAGGTTCTCTTTCCTGCACCTTTGCTTGCTGCTCACATAAAACAATATTTAAATATTCTAACTTTTATAAAGATGCAACTATTGATTAACAACTCTGATCTGTGAGGCAAGAATATACCTAAGTATGTAGATCATGGTGGTAGTGCTCAAGCTAAAGTGGAGTGTGTGGGGGAACACAATATTCTAAATTACAGAGCTAGTTTAGAAATATTTATATTGAAACAAATTTAGTCCAACAACTTAAGCTAGTTTCTGGGTTTTAAGGCTCTAGAAGCTATTCAGGGGTTTGGATTTTGAGAGGCTTTTAGTGCTGTGGGTTGTTTCGGTTTGGGGTTTTGTGTTTTTTTCTAGAGTTGGAAACTCTTGTTTATGTTTTTGTTTGAGAGATTCTTGCTACTGGCAGTCATGCTGGACTGTGTTTCCTTGCAAAGTGCTAAGTTTTATTCCTCTTACTGTTAGTTTTTAAGATAACTGTTCAAGTGCCATTTATATTCCTTATGGTTGCTAATTAAAAAGAAAAAAACAACTTCAACACTTGATGACTGCTTCAGGAAGGGTGTTTGTAAAACATATCATGTGCTTTTATGTGACTCCAAAACACAGATTATGGTAGTTCAAATACAGCCAAATTCTAATCCAGAGTTTCCCCAGGTCCAGGAACAACATCTAATGATGACATTACAGCTAGACATACTGTATCAGTGCTATACCAGATGCTCATAGCCTTATATTTCTATCACTTAAGTCATTTAGCTTCTTGTATAACTCCTCTTTTATTTGTGGCTATATATGTTTTTTACTTATCCTAGGCTGCTTATATCTTTCTTGCATGTTCCTTTGTCAAAAGCTACTTTATATTCAGCCTTGTGGTGATGCTTGCTATTGTTAGGGCCCCGGTCTGGTCAAATGTCACTGACAGCTGACTAAAATGATTGAAAAGACTGCATGCAGTTTTGATGGCCTGTCCCTGTGAGAGTTGGTGATCAAAAGCCACAACACTCTGACCAACACTACCTCCCTTTGCTAGTGCACTGCTTATGTGTGGGTGTAAATGATTAGTGAGTTGGCAAGATACTGTCTTTCTCTAGTATTAAGCTACCAGGATAACATAGTCTTGCTATGATTATATGGTAAAGTTTTAAAATAAATTTTGAGTGAATTGAAATCAACAAATGTTTGCGTGGTATGAGTCAAGAAACTGTGTGTGGTATTAGATTACTTCCCGTATTTTGGACTTATGAAAGCTACAGTATTTTCAGTTCTTTTTGCTTTTGATATACAGAAAAGTCTGGAAAAACCTATGTGAAATTTTAAAGCAAGTCTGTTGGCAATATAGATGAGCAAATATTTTTTGGTTTTTGTAAGTCACTTGTTCTCTTAATGTATACGCTAATTAGTCGATGGCTGATGTGGGGAACTTTATACAATGGATAAAATTAAGGAGGAATTTTTCAGCAAATGTAGTTGCTTATGTAGGCAATATTGCATACTGAACTATGCAGGGCATAGTTCGAGACATGGTATTCTATCATCTGCAAAAAAAAGCCAGAAAATAAAGGAATCAAAGTGACTTCTTCACTATTCACTGAAGTTATGTAACTGTTGTCAAGCTTCTAATAATATTGTGGAGGCAAAAGCATTGCCTCATGTAGTATAACTATGAGAACAAGTAACATTTCATCATCACAATAATAATTGATACAAATGCATTGAATTTCCTGTTTATGAAGTAATTGAGTTACATGGGGTAAACTGATAGCTGTTGAAATGAACTCAAATAACTGGAAAATAATTAATCTTTTCGTAGACAGAATTTAAATACTCTTGTTCCTGCATAATAATAGGAATTAAGATTAATCTTAATGTAGAAAAGAAATTCTGCTAATTTGCATGGTTATCACCATGCCTGGCTTATCCACCTACAGGTGTTGGTAATATGCACAAGAACATAAACCTTACTAAAAATAGTGTCTTTATACTTGTATTATAATGTGCACATATACCGAAGAATTTATATGCATGTTTCAAGATGTGCACTAGGTAAAATTAAATGCCATATGTTTCATTTCAGAAGGAAAAAAAAAAATAAAATCACGTTCTCTGACATTTTCAGTGTGTGCCTACATGCTTCATGACAGCCTTGCAAAATTGTTGTGAAATATACAGCTCAAGAACAAAATTTTATCGTCTGCAATTTACCATGGTTATAAATATGAAGAAAACAAATTCTGTCCTGTCTTACCATTTGAAAAGATTGCTTTAAAGTGGGTGGAATTTTTTAGACCTGTTAGTGAGGAAAATGTTTTGCAGTAAGTTGTGTAAATGTCTTTGCAGTCTTGGCAGAAATCAAGCTGGAAGTAACTGCCAATCTTCAAAATCATGTGGTCAATATTCATTCAATACTCTTAGTTCATTTTTGGTTTTGTTTTGTTTTTAAATTTTATTTTTATTTTTGTTTTAAATTTCATTGAGAGCAAACCTCTTTCAAGTCATGATGATGAGTCCTGTGTTGTTTTTGTTTGGGGGAAAAAAAGGTTAAAAATCTT
The DNA here is from genome assembly GCA_013399095.1 of Psophia crepitans. Lineage (NCBI taxonomy): Eukaryota > Metazoa > Chordata > Aves > Gruiformes > Psophiidae > Psophia > Psophia crepitans. Next base: position 411,870 of record VWZZ01000909.1, on the reverse strand, counting down.
CTAGGTGCAGTGTTTCAGAGAGGAGAATTGATGGTTAGACTTCATATATTTCTTGCTCATTACTTTGTTAGCTATTAAATATAGAAGACAATTGAAATCTGTGTTATGTAGTTTAGAGTGTTGTTGGTATTAACAGTTTAAAAAACAGAATTTGGGCTGTATTCCCATCTGCTTTCTAATTTATCTGTGGACTTGCAGGGCATGAAGTCTCTGTACTAGACTGTGGTGTTGACTCTCTGATCTGAGGCGTTTAAGAAAAATGTACTGAGTTCTGCGGTTGAGCTACCAGGCTGTGTTAAAGTTCCTGGGGATAACGGTGAACAGCTTATGCCTATAAAAGTATTCAGAGTTGAACTGTTCTTCCTTGCTTTTCACCTTGTTGCTGTTTACCCAGTGTGGCTGACTGGCTGGCTGCTGATCCGTGGGGAGATATTCATAAGAAAGCTCTAGGCTTCTGAAGGGAAGACGTCTTGTCTTGCTCTTGCCATGTATGTGGGATTTCCCTCTCGCCTGATGGTAACCTAAATGTTCATGTCTGTCTAAAGTTGTGTATCTAAGCCTCCTCTCAAATCACATATGTGATAAGGACTGTCCCTTTGGTCTTGCAGTAGGAAGACTTTTGGCTATGCTTCTCTTCCTCCAGACTAAAGACCTCTGGGGTCAGCTAAGATGGAAAGCTGAGGTGGTCCAAGCCATCTCTTACAGCCCTACTGACTTTAGCTGATCATCCAGATAAGGCACAGATGCAACTGTCAGTGGTTGGATTTCTTCTCTGATGCAAAAGATGGAACTGCTGCATGGAGAAACTTCTGAATTAACCCATTGTGATACCCTCACTAAACCAGAGGGAGCAATCGGCTAGCTTCTTACTTCCTTTCCTTGTAGTACCTTATGCCAATACAGCAGGAGACACTTCTGCTGGCAGACACTGCATGGATGTAGAAGTGCGAGTAATGCTTTCAAAGCTTTTTAACCTTTCACTACTTAATTTAAAATTGTATTTGTCTGCTTTACCAGCTGCTGTCAGGCCTTAACCTGCAAGCTGCTGCTTTGGGATATTTAGATTGCCCCACATTTCGTCAGTTACCTATAGGTGCTTTGAGCTGTTGTTTTGGAGCAGTCAGCAAGATCAGGGTCTAAGGGGAGAAGGCTGAAAGGAAAAAATGTTCTCAAGTGATGTTGCCCCTCTTGTATTCCATGAACAGCTTTCATTAGCACCAGACTTTTCTTCAGAGGATGTTATTCCTCTCTGCCTTGTGGCGTTAGACACAAAACTAGCAAAGAATTAATGATCAGTGTCACGATCTTTCCTGACTTCTGTGTTTCTTTTTAGCTTGTGCTGTCTGTCTCAACCCAAGCCAAAGTGGTCCATTATTTTTTCTCTGCTTTCTCCTGTCTGCCACAGTTGATTATTGACTCTCCTTTGCTATAATCCAATGATTTACAATGTTAGGTGATATCCTTTTGAAAACTATTACAGTAATGTTAGTATTGATGATTCTACTAGATACATCTTCAAGACAAAAAAAAAATAAATCTATCGTTAGCTGAATATTACTTTATCATTAGATTACTGTAATTGGCTTTAAAGGCAGAATTAAGACTGTATAGAAAAAATGTTTGTGTTTGAAGAAACATAAAATTATATTTTGAGAGATACAGTTTGGAGACTTCCGTTTGTGTGGTAAGCAACTGTTACAATACAGAGGCGTTTATCCTTATAAGTAAAACAAGTAAAACAAGTTTGGGAGATCAATTTTAAAATGTGAAGTCTTCTTAATGTAGTTGAGTCATACCTATGTCAATTGTAGTACTGTAAAAAGAAGTTGAAGTATGTGACATACAGAATTCTAAGCAGGAGAAAGGAAAAATATTGGCATAGTTGAACATCAAATGGAAAGTATTTAATATGTAATTAGTTTATTCTTTCTGGTGGTTCATTTTTCTGTTTTTTCTACATTTTAATATTGTCTTTAAATTATTTTTCAAATTAAAATTAACTACATCTATTTTTCATGTTTTGAGTTTGTTGCTTTTGCTGACTGCATCTTGCCCTGAGTTGTGTAAAACTGTCCACTCTGTAAGAAGTTACAATTTGAAAAAGAGAATGGGAAATGTCAATATATATATAGAACTTTGTACAGTGAACCAGGCTAGCACTTCTATATTTTTGTTTTATAACTATATCAGCATATTAAGTGTGTATTTTGAAGATGCATTGCCAGCCAGTGAAATGATCTATAATTCTATTGTGATCTGAACACAAGAAAACAGCAGCTGTAACAGAATAGATGGACTAAACCAGTATGAAACTAATATGTATTTTTGTGGCTGCTTAGCCAGGCCCTGACACCAGACCAGGACTACTACTTCTGACACCAGTAAATCTATTAACTTTAACAAAACTCAAGATGCAGTCGTGCTGAGGTTGGGAGAAAAGCATTCAAGGCAGTTTTGGCTGAAGTGTTACCTACCCAGTATCTGTTAATTCCCTGTTTTATTCTCTGACTCTAATGATAACATTATAACCCTGGAATTAATTTAGTAATTGATCCACATGACCTTAATTACAGTACAAAGAAATGAAACTCTTAATTGTACATGAGCTAGACTATAATCAGTGATGCATGTACAGGAAGAAAAATCCTGTCAGAGCTGGATAGTCTCTGTGGACTGGGGATATTTAAAAGTACAAGTTGACAAAAAAAAAGACCCAAAGCAAAAAAAAACCACCCCACACACAAAAAAACCAAAACAAAACACCCCCCACCCCCCCAAAAAAAAACCCAAACCAAAAACAAACAAACAAAAAAACCCCCAACAAACCCTCAAGACCTAACCAATCTTGCCATTTCTGTAGCTAATTGAAATCTAGTTCAAGAGAATTCTGGTGGGTGTGTGTATATAAGGAAATTCTGTTTCAGCGTAATTTTAAATGGTTTACTGGATTCCTGATATAGTCACAGTGCATACATCTGTCAGTTATTTGTGACAGGATTTAATCTATTGGCCAGTTCCTCCTAAATTTGTCAGGCAGTAGAAGCCTGAAGACAATGAAGGAGTTCCTGCTAGTCCTGTGAAACTCAGTGGTAGCAGGTGAGTTTGTCTGCATGGAGGGGGAAGGCAGGCAGAGCGCAAGCCTGCCTTTCACCACTAGAGAAAGTGCAGCTGGGTGGCCCTACTCCTGTGGGTGTGCCACTACCTGCTGGGGCTTCGATGCAGATATGATTCCCATTTTAAGCTGTCTAGCCGAAAAGAGAAGGTAGGAGTGGGAGGAAGGAAAACAAAAGGCTTCAGACAGCAGAGGAAAAGGAGAGAAATAAGAATACCCTGGGAAAGAGAATGAGAAGAACTAAGGCACATGCTTTTTGTAAATGAAGCTTCATGGGCAGAGGACCATGCTTACTGAAATGTCCACTGCGAGTCCACAATTTTGGAAGTAGGCTTAAAGATGCATTAATTGTTGATCTGCTGCTGCATGTAGATCAGTGAGGAAGCTCTATCACTAATTGTGTACAGAGATTGTATGTCCAGTCTTAAGCTACATAAATCAGATGTCCACCTTTCCTAATCCAAATTCATACACACAAAAAAGTGTTTCCAGGAGTTCATTTGAAAAAAAAAAAGAACCAAAACAAAAAAAACACCCCAAAACCCCAAAAAACAACCTTAAATTGTTTGCTTAAGGGAAAGAAGATTGTAGAAGATAGATACTTGCTGACAGTATGGTACAACAAACGCTGTTTTACCTATTGTAGCTCTAGGAAAAAAATGAGTAAGGCATTTAGACCTGCCCTGCTTCTGACCTCTTCAACTACTCATTTGAATATCCTACAGGGTAAAAAGCATCTGTCTCTGTCATTTCTCTCAGCAGCTCTAGGAAGCATATGTGAAATGTGAACTACATGTGCTGGGAGCAGTGTGAAACAGTCTCCATGTATACATTAAATCACTCAGACCATTTGAGAGAATGAAAAGCAGTGTAGCAATATGTTAATCTCAATCCCGCTGAAAGAACCAAACCCAGTATTCTTAAATACTACTTGATAGAACTCATTACAGACTTTTTGTTAACCTGTTTGCTCCCAATAAAATTAATGTCCAGAGAAAAGGAATTGCATAGAAAAAGAAATCTGTTTGCAGAAAAGTTTTTCTACTGCCTGATTGCACAGTATGAAATATGCATGATTTGTATATTCAAAAATAATGTATATATTCAAGGAATAGATAATATGCTATATTTTTGAAGATTGGCAGTAGTAACCTTGACAGGAGAGGTTACAATGACTGTGTGTTACTGTGTTGCTAGGAGCAACAGCTATGTTAAGTGTGCTCTAATTAAGCTTGAGTTTTGAAGCTTATTGCTCTCATGGTACTGTGCTGACATTTTGTGAAAATGGGCTGGGATTATTAATGTAGGCAGCCAGCCAGTTTCTGCCTCCTTTCCCCCAGTCCCAACGACCTCTTCTCCAACTTGATACTTGTTGTCCCCTCTGAGAAGAGGGGTGCCACCCTGCTGAAAGACAGCTAGTGGGGAGGGGTAGGAAGCTCTGAGCTCAGTTAATCCTGTCTTCAAACACATAAGACAGGTTCACTTAAATAATTTTATGAATTAACTCCAGTGCTTAATTTGTGAGCTCCTTTGAAGACAGAAGCCCAGTGAATTCATACAGCTCTGTCTTTTCCAATGACATATATGAAGTTATACATTTCTTAAATTGCCATCTTACTACAGAGTTCAGTCTGGGTCATTGTTTGAGACTCTCCTGGTTTCTAGAAGCTTGTCTGGAAAAAGGTTTTGTAAATCAGCAGTACTAGCAAATAGAGGCTCTATTTTTAGCCGAAATCTATACTGCTATCACTTCTGCAAGACAGACAAAATACTTCATTACTGCTAAAATTAAGATTTTTAGGTTAGGCTATTTTATGGTGCCCTGTTTCTAAGGGAAAAACCATGTTGGTTAAACTCAGGCTAGTGTGGTGTACTATGTGGTTTGTGAGATTTAATCTTTGAACTTTCTTCTGTTTAGTGTGCAAGTGTCAGCGATGTTGAACAATGAATGTGCTTAATGAAATACAAGGTCAAAATTTTGGACTTTTCCTGTTCCATTCTCTGGACTACATATATAAAAGTTGGAATACCTGTGTGTGTTATGTTTTGTACATCTAGTTGTGCTGGGATTGGGGAGGGAATGGTAACATCTTTCAGTTTAAGGCCTGTCTTAGCAGAAGCCTGCAAAAGGCATTGTTTAACTGCAGTCCCCAAGCAAATCAGATGGACATCGAAAACTCACTTGCTATTAATTAATTGCAGATCAAAGAAATGGAATATCTTGCATCTTACACCACTGTGCATAGTCTGCACGTTATTTGTAAGGTTCCATAATTCTACTTCCACATGGAAACCCAAGCATTGGAGAGCCTAAACCCAGCCTCGTCTGCTCCCTTCTCTGGCTGAGCAGGATGAAGGCCCATTACTGGGAATAATTTGATTTGCACAGTATGTATCCGTCCTAACGTCTGGGCTCAGTCTGCCCAGTAGCTGTCTCTGGATCCCTGTTTTCCCAGCTGCTGGCCACCCTGAGGCCCGCAGCCCGTGTGCCAGCAGCATGCGGGGACCCCTTTGCACGCACCAGCACGCACAATATATATGGACACCTTATGGGTCCTTACAACAGCCAGCCTTGTACACACGGGCCAGTAGCTGGGCCTGGATCCTTGCTCTTCTCAGGTGCTTTAACCAAAAGAAAGAAAACTGCACGTAAATGTATGTCCACACAAATACATGTGCACAAATGGGTCTTACCCCTACATACCACCAGACTCCATGGTTGCTCCAGCAGCTTTTCAGGACTTCCCCAGAGTCCCCAATACCCTTGGTCTCACCCTTAGAAGCACACATGCCACTCTCCTACCCCTCCAAAGATGATTTCAGAGCTACTGCATTAACTCATGGTGATGGGTTTCTCACCTGAAGAATGGGGTTGAGAGTCTGCTGGGACAGCCCTGGGAGGGGCTCAAGCTGAGTGTTTGTTCCTTGGGAGTCCTCTATTTGGGTTTCCAGCTGTGTTTGTGCATCCTTGTGTTCCTCTGGGCTTGTGGGGTGGGCCTGAGAGTAGCTTGGGCAGGGTATTTTTAGGCTCCCCATCCTACCATTGTTGCTCTCAGCTCCTTCGTGTGTGTGGAAATAATATCTTGTTATCATGATGATAACCTATCATCAAGTCTACCATAAATGACAGCCAAATAATATCAAAGAAGAAAAGCTTCTAACTATCATTTGGAAACCAATCTGCAGTGTGAATACCAGTATGCATCTCGAACTTTCAATTAATTTTAAATATTTATTGGGCTACTAAAATTAAATGATACTGTGTATCAGTTTCCTTCATGCTGGTTGTATTTCAGTGCTTAACTTGAGACATCTTAAAATTGTTTGATCATTTTGAAAATTTTTTGCTCATTCTGTAGACTTCCCACCTCCTTCTTGCCCCCCACTATATCATTCGTAGGAACAAAATGATGAATTAAAATTATCCAGAAGAGTTCTTTTAGGAGTGTAAAATTGGTATTTGCTATATCAAAATGCATTTTTAAATAATAAATTGTCTATTTTTTGGTGAGGAATGGTAAAATGTAACAAAACAATTGTAAACGGTGGCACCGTTTTTTATAATTTCTGCTATCAAAGAATGATCAACATTTCCTGTATGTTGACTCTTAAGGATGAGATTTATCAACTGAATCATTTCTGAATACTATATTTTAATAAGATGTTATTTATGATATATTTGCAATACTTTAGCAGTAATTTTGGTCCAGGTGAATTTCCATTTGCAGCAGGTAGCAAATAGCTTTTGCATTTCAGAAATGAGTCTGTTTTGCCTTCTGCGTGGCAGCTAAAATATTGGATATACTAGGTTATTTGGTTTTTAGGTGCATGAGATAAGAGTAAGATGAATAGGATTCCTTCCTATAAAACTGCAAAAATAACAATAAGAAATAGTGGAAATTACAACTAGGAACTGGAGAAGTAAATTTACATAGACTGTGTAAAGGACTTGAAATTTCTACTTGATCTGTGTAATGGGAATGTAGAATGTCGCTTTTCTACATAGTACAATGCTGTTCACTAAAAGTAAAGGGGGATGTTGAGGTTACAGAATATTACTCTAATTGTTATTATTTATGTGGTTGTTGGCAGTAAGACTTGGAGTATAAGGATGAGGTTGATTCAAACAACTGAAAAGTTCACAGATGTCTGCAGTTTTGCTTGTTCTTTTCTGATACAATTTGGATGAACATGGATATGTGGGATGGAGCATATTAATGAGGAATACTGTAAGCTCACATGCTTTTCAAATGGCAGAAACTATTATTAGATATATTTTTGCTAATTCTTGTGTTCTTTTACTACAGCTCTTTTCATTTACAACTTGTATTCATTAAGATAGACTTAAATCTAAATTTTTTTTGCACCCAATATATGACCATTCAGTCTCCTATGCCACCACTACAAAACTAAGTGCTGCCAGAAAACAATCATGCACAAATGCACCAATATCATTCAGCAATACAATTCTTTAATGCCTATTGCTATTATTCTCTAACAAATGCATTTTCTGTGCGTGAAATGCAGGACCAATTCTTTTGTTCAGTGTAAAAATAGCAGTTGTTAGAAAGCAGTCCAAATTTTTAATTAAAAGTTACACGTTGCATCTTTTGCTGTTGGGAGTGGGGGACACACATGACTTAATTTTCCTATTCACGTTTCTGTTGCTATGTCACTTAAATGAGCAGAGGTATAAAAGCCTGTGTATAGTTCCTGCAGGTATAATGGATAATAAAAAGTGTGGGGTAACAATTCTAAATGAACTTAAACTTAGTATCGCTCTGAAAAAAGCAATTCATTACTGGGCTGTTGAAATGTCATATTTTAATAGAAATTGTGGTCATGGTCCACAATTGAGAAGAGCTATTTGAAACAGAATAGATATATTTTGTTTTAAAGCTGCCAAAATTGTAATAGATACTAGTGAGAGCCATTAGTTTAATGGCTGAAATGCCAGCATTGAATCTGGGAAAGGTGATGCGATTTCCCTTTGCCATATGTATCACCACTTGGAGTTGTAGCAGGATGAAATGGATTTCTTGGAGGTACCTGAAGCTGGAGTGTTTGTACAGGTGCTCTTGGGAGTGTTGTACATTGGCCAGGTCAGTAACTCGGTCTTTCAATTTACCACACTTCTAAGCAGCTGTTACTCTTAAGTGAAAAGCATTGACAAGGCTCCCGGCATCCACTTGTTTACCTGCAGGCTAGTGGTAGCAGGGTTCTGCGTGGAGTGTATGCGAGCAGCAATCATGTTACTGTGATTATATAACAATGGGTTATCAATGAAATGAAAGGGAACTGGGCCAATAATCTGGAAAAGGCAAACTTACTGCAATCCCTTTAAAAGCTGGTTAATCGGTTTAAAAGGAGAAAAAAAAAATCAAATTCCTGTTTTATGAAGAGCCTCAATATCTGTTCTCCTTGGAGTTTTTATTGTCTGTTTTATAAATAATAAATACTGAAAAGGGCAAGTTTTGCATCTGTGAGACACCCAAATGAAAGAAATGTTTAAGTGAAGCTAAATACTATAGAAATGTAAGCAGGAGAGGATAAATAGTTCAGAATTGGGTTTTATTGTTTGTGCATGTTAAGAGAAGACCAGTGGCCTTGGAGTTTTCTTTTCTGCTTTGCTAGGATCAGACAGGGTCTGCTCATCCCTTCTAAATGTCAGACTGCTGCTTTTTCCATTACTATTATTGCTAATATGCCAGTGTATATACACCCTCGCACACAGACACGCTGTGAGCATGGCAGATCAATATACACAGGAGAACATCGCCTCTAGCTGTGAAAGCACCACATATCAACAAACAGCATACGCATAAGCTGTACTGGCTAAAGAGACTTAAACTCACACACAGAGGTGTCTCTGGTAGCTCTTCTTCATCCTACCCTCACATCTATATCCAGCTATATATGTGGCTGGACCTACAATTTCTCTAGTCTTCATTTCCTTGCTGGTTAGTCAAACTTGAAACTTGCTAGTGTCTCACATCCGTGCATGCACACACAGAGTGGATGACACTCATGAAGAAAGAAAGCTTGGAATAATAAAGTTTAGGAAAATAGAATGAGCTGCCATTATCCTGGACTTGCATCTGCTTGCATATGACAAGATGCTTCTATGCACCTTTCTCTCTTCTTTGCTGTGCATGCTCCTTCTGATCCACCTTGATTCATCTTTTTTTTTTATCCTTGTCTCCTTGAAGATAAACAATCTACCCCCAATTTCTTTTTTTCTGTTTACGGCCAGTGTTGGTACATCCATTCCCCATTTTTTTTGTTTCTGGTGTTACCCAAAGTAATCTCAGATTCATCATAGTCTTGAGCTGTTTACCAAAGTTTTGTTGGCTTAGTGTAAGCCTCTGCTCCCAAAAAGATTTCCAATGCTACCCATTCAGCTATCTATAAAGTGTTACAGTTGTTACTTTCCTCTTTGCTGTCCTATTAAACTGTCCTTATCCCAACCCATGAGTGTTACCTTTTTCTTCCAATTTTCCCCTCTATCCCACCTGTGGTGGGGTGGAAAGTGAGTGAGCAGCCAAGTAGTGCTTATCTGCTGGCTGAGAAGAAACCACAGCATAGAGGGATGACATGTGAATTTCCTAAAAGGTTTCTGAATGATCTGTTTTGGAAAATTCTGTGTCTAAGTGTCTGTGTAAAAGGAAAAGCTTTAAAAAAAAATCTGAAAGAAATGTGAGATGGTAACACCTGTGGCACTCACAGGTTGTGCGTATATTCCCTAGTCTATAAAAGCGTATGTTGTCATTAGGCGTTTTTTTCTGTCATATTTGCTGACAGGGTTTAGGTTTGTTGAAACTAATTGGGGTTGGCCCTGCAAAACCAACCTTTTGTATTTAGGGCCAATGTTAGCTCTTATTTATTAGGTGAAAAGTTCATGTCTCTTACTAATCGTAGAAGAGTGAAAATGAACTCTCAAATAACTGTATGTAATCTTAATTAGGAGTTTGAAAAGAGTTTTCATAATTATGAGATTTTTAGGCTTTAAACTTTGAGACAGCTCTTTCTCAGTCTCTTAATGCAGTTTGAGCTAATCTAACCACTGCAGTTATAAGAACTCTGAAAACATGATTCAAAGAAGGGAAGAGCTTTCTCTTCCCCCCTGCACCCCATGTTTATTCTTCAGATTAAAACTGTTCTCTTTAGTTCTGTAGTAGTTTGTTGAAAATTTGAAAGTAGGACACAGTTGTCTTACACTTTTTTCTTAAAAGTAGCTTCTTTGGGTATTGCAGGGGTCATCACACCTGATGTTTTAATTGTGAAGTTTGCCATACACTGTAAACTTAGCACTGCTTTTTTCCCCTCCTAAAATCCTGGCTTCTGAAATAAAGGAACAGACAAATCTTAAGTTTCATTGAAAAAGAGCATTCTTCTGATGTCTGTAGTTGAGGAGGAAAGTTGGAAAATATGTTCTGTGCTGGAGAACTGTAAAGACAGTCAAAGAAGAAAAAGCCTTCATTCTTCCCCTTCCTTAAAAACATGGTCTATGAACAAGCAGGCTGTACAACATTCCTGGTTTGAAATTTCCTTACTGCGGTATCTGTGGAAGCTTGTACTACTGACATCCCTTTTATATAACTAGTAGGTAAAATCTCTTCATACTTGGAAATTATTAGCTTTCTACATTGTGTATTTTAACATAATCGAGGTCCTAAAATAAAAGGAAATATTTAAAACAACCCTCCCTTTCAAAATATTCTGAAGTGTTTCCTTTTTTATTGGCAATGAATAGTACTCCTTTCTGTCTTCCTGTTTATAAGTAATTCAATGTCAGCTTTAAATGTCTGTTTTAATACTGATGAGGATGAGATGAATTTACCTTGCAATCTGCATTTGTAGCAGGATCCATGGAGTTGGACTATGCCATGTTTTNCAATGGCTTTGCTCTCCAAGTGATTTCCAGTTACATCTTCAGTTGCAGCAAACTTCACACATCCACCTCTAGGAGAATCACTTTGTCTGCCACCTCTGAAAACTTTGGCCATGCATCTCTTCCCTTTATCTTCTCAGGAGTCTCCCAATGTGCACCCTTTCTGCAAGTTCCTTCTGTGTTGCTGTTACAACCTCCTTACCTTGCATTCTAGAAAACCTTCCCCATCGGAGCACCCTCACTTGCTCTCAAAGCCATCTCTCCACCTATCCAGCGGATCCCTCCTAACACAACACACAAGCTCAACAATTCTTGTGGTGCACATGCATTCTTTCCAGTAAAACTGAATGTGTTCTAGATTATGAACAACCGGGAAAAAAAGATATTATCCTCCACAATGTGTAAATTAGACAACAGACACAAACAAGTCCAAACGCTTGGTCATCATCACTCCCGGAAGTTCCTTAAGTGTTTTATGCTGGTTTGCATTATTAACAGTACTATGCTCAAGTGATTTGATGTAGCTGAGCCTTTCTGGCAAGTCTATCAAATAGGAAATGTGGAGTTATATCCCACACCAATGTCCTTTTGGAAAATACGAAATGCTGAGGGAAGCATCAGGCAATATTGTTACAGGAGAAAGTGTTTAGGTTAATGTTTTTGTAAGTGTGTTAGACCACTTTTCTTTGATTCCCTTCCCCCCCAGAAAATTAAGGTGTTAAATTCTTTGGACTCGCAGGGTACTATTTTGTTCTACAAAGCTAACTTTACTGATGTAAATACATCCTCCATTTCGTACGGACTCTCTTCTGATATTTTATGGCTTGTGGTTATCTTTTCACTGCAGATTGAGTGTCTGTGTCATAGCTCACTGAAACCATGCTACACAATGTAAAAGTCAAGGTAGAATGTGTTTTAACAATAGTTTCATTGTAAAAACCTGCATGTCCTTTGAAAATAAAGTTATGGTCCTAGTTCAGTCCTTTCCTTCCGAAGAGAACAAGGTAACTGGCAACATTTTCTAGTCTGTCTGCGTTCAGATTTCTTATTTGTTTCCGAATTTCCATATGCCTCATCCTCATGTTGGAAGCGGGAAAATATATTTACAAGTTGTTAGGCTCTCAACCTGAGACGTATTGAGATACTGTGCGTCTTGCATGTATTTGAAACAAGTAGATGTGGTCTCCAGGCTTACGGCATTCCATTAGTAAAGGCTTTTGGCCTGTGCTAATTAACTTGGGTGGAAGGCAGTGTTGGACAGGGCCTCTCCAGCTGCCCTAGCGCTATCTATGCCAGTTACAACATTACCATTGAGCATCCGTACAGCTGGGCCACAGGAGATTAACCTACTCCTTATGCAGGGTCATTGCTATAATCAAAGCTAGTTACTGTGGTCATGTAACAAGCGCCACTAGCCATATGGAGGCTCCGATTTTGCTACTGCCATTGCAACATTAGCAAAGCAAAACCGAGATGTTTGTATAAACAGACTGACCCAGCCAGTGAGACAAAGACCAAGGATACCACATGCAAACCAGTGACTCTTTAATGACTACCACTAAAGCCAAACTTCATTTCTAAGGGGTATCCTATCCCCATACTCATGACTTAAGCGCTGCTTAAAATTAACAGGTCTGATGAGGTCAGAGGTCCAAGGTATGGACAGATACGCTTTACTCACAGTTGTTAATAGAAGCTACTACAGGAAAGAAAACGAGACACCAACATCCCCATTATTCACTCACCACCTCCCTCCCCAACCCGAGATGCAATTAGTCTTTATTGATATAGATGGTTTGTTTTATGTTCTTTTGAGGTTAACTACATAAACCTTCAGATGCAGTTTCTTAATGCTTAGCTCAGCTTCAAATCCAGTAGACTGAATAAAAACTCTGGTGAAATGTGATTGTATTAAATAAGCTTTGAAGTTCTGCTGCTGCTGCATATTGTTTGTAATGTTTAGACATAGTTGCAAAAATGCATGCAGAGAAGATAAGAACTTGAAAATTCAACCAGGCATGTGATTGAATGGGAAAAATAAGTGCATAATTGGAGATCTAATTTGTGCAAAATTCTACTATGTATTAATATTTTGTGTTCCTATTTTCTAGATGGCTAGCTGGAGTTATGCTGAAGTACTAGCATGCTCAAATGTCCTGACTCTGATTATTGCATGGAGGTTGTACAATAAATTAACTATATAGGTGCACATATAACTGAGGGCCTGAATGTCAAACTCTATGAAGCTAAATAAGACCTTAAAGCATGACTGAATGTGGGTTTCTAAAGTTTCAAAGACTTGAAACTAAATTCCCTTGCTAGGTAAAGGACTTCTGGAAGTAATTATTTTTCCTTCATGAAAGTAAGAATGGTAGCTAGAAAGCTAACTGGATCCCATTACTATGGAAATCTCACCCTTCAGGATGCTCCTAATCAAGTTACATACAGGATTGCTGATAAATATTGTCAGGAGCAGAACTGAATCAGCACAGCAATATGGCATTGAAGGAGTACGATCAATTGGATGCACGTTTAGATATTGTTACACTGTGAACAGTAACATCTTGCAAAATAGAAGATTAAAAACTTGGTGCTCGTCACAAATTCTGATACGACCTACTGTTTTCTATACTATCCAATTTTTCAATCTTAATTTGCCGTATCAAATCTAGTTTAGGAAAGCAAAAATATTCCAAGATTCTGTTAAACCCTGTTATATCATTCACTGCTCTAACAGGAAAGTGTAACAAAGACATGATATTCATGACACTGTGACAGCCTCTGGCTGTATATGTGTGGCATGTGTATTACAGCTGTCCACCCTTGGGGAACTCTAGCCATGGATTATTTTTATTTTAGGGTTCAGTGATAGAAAACTTAGTAATTTTTTATTTTAAATTACTCCCTATCATCACGATTTTTGAGTTAAACATAATTAATGTGATATATATTTTAGATGAATGCTAGAAATTTGTAGGGTCATGACTTTAAAGCACTGTGCAGCTAGTATAAAAGCCCCATGTCAGTTCCATATGTGGGCTACAGTGACCTTACCTTCTTCGCGAGTCCACAGGGGCTCTGTTTGGATAGGGCCAGGTCAGTCAGAAGATCCTCTAGTGTTAACAAGCCAAGCAGCTTCTGCTAAATTTGCTGAGGATACAGTTTACTTCAAACACAGTTAGTTTAGGTATAGTTTTGCTATGCTTCTTTGAATCTTGAGACAGATCAGGTGGTCGTTTACAACGCTTGTCTTTGTTCAGCTGCATCTTTCTTGTGACCTCTCCTGGGTATTGCAATTGTTAGCTTAATCTTGGAACAATTCCATGAAGAATGGAACTTGTTTTTTAAGCAGTTAGGAGTTCTGTTTTTGTAGCTGATGTAGAAGTGAATGGGAGCATGCACAGCCCAGTGCGTGTGACCCAGAGCACATGTGTTTTACTGTTTGACTACAGTCTTCTAAATCACTCTGATAAACCTCAACTCTAATTTACCATTTTTAAAATATTTGGGTTTTTCCAAATTAAAGGTTTTTGGCAGTGATCTTTGATTGCGATGAACTTTCTGTAATAGTTCTGAGGAAACATCGAGGCACTCCTTTAACTGGGGGGAGTTTCTCCAGACAGGGAACTCAACAATGAACTTTCATTCATGTATTTTGACCACAAAAAGAGACACTCAGCATCATTAATCTTACTATGACTGCTCTACAAATGTGATAGTTTCTTTGCATATACCTAGCACAAGTTGGATTCTTCAGTTTACTAATTTCAACAAAACTCATTCCAAGAATCTGACCCAGGTGGAATGGAGGAGTCATTCAAGACAGCTCGCTATGTTTTCTTGCAAGTCTTGAAACAGAGAAAGAGCCGTGGTTGTGGATGTAGCAGTTTCTGGGGAAGTGAACACCCAGCTGTATTATTACATATCAATTTTTAAGTTATGAGGGAGTATGTAGAGACTGATTTCTACTGGAATTCTGCCAGCAAATTGAATGTGCTCTGATCTAACTTCTGTTGTCTTTCAGCAATACCCAGTAGGTGGCACAAGTACACAAGGAATTTGTACAATCTTTTTCTTATCGGAGTTCTTTTATGTTTGATTAATTTCAAGGATTGTAAATCAAATTTAGTCCAGATTGTTAAAGTGCTCCCACTCCCTTTATCCATATGTATCTCACAACTTCATCTTAATTAGGGGGGGGTGTGTGTGTGTGTCAGCTTTACTTTTATGCTCCTCTGCTTCTCCTTTCATACCAGTTAGATTCTGTGATAGACTGTAGAGAGAAAAACAAAATATTTACAGTCTATATTCATACAGGACTTCTCAGTACATCCCTTGGGAACAGTGGCAGGTAATCCTTTCTTACGTTGCAGTGTACTAGGATCAAAAAGTAAACAAATTGAAGAGATAATTGTCTTCCATGAGCAATCAGAAGTTTTCTCTTAAGTCTTCATTTAGCTTTTTTTTTATAGATCACTTGGTAATTTATTTTAAAATTATTTAGCTTTTAGCTTTCTTTACTATGTTATGAAACTTACTACTACAATTTTCAGGTTACAGTTCCTATTTTGTATGATAGCTGGAAGCTATTCCTTTTGAACAGATAACCAACTGCTGTCCTTAATCAGAGCAAACACTCTAGAAGTTTCATCCATCTGTAAGTCACGTGTGAGGCTGATTTGAGACTTTAAGAATGGTGCGGAGGCTTTCACTTTCCCTTTTGCTGTCACTGATCTCTTGTAGAGAAATGTCTACGTGTTAAATACATAGGTTTTTCTCCTTGTCTTCCTTACTAGTTTCCCTGACAAAACTAGTTTTCTACTAAAGCACAAGGAAGTACTCAGGGAAGAATTTGGCTTATAACTTTATTTTTCATGGAGCTGAGTGCAGACACTACATTTTAATTATAAGGAACAGAGAAAAAGCTGTAGCATCTTATTGCAGATGTACAGTCAAGGCATATTGGCTTTCTACTGATTCCATATTTGTCCATTATTTGTATAATTATCTGCATTTTCTCTGATTCCCAAGGTAGGAAAAAGTAGTTCTTCTCTTAGTAGTATGTAACTGATAAAGCTTGAAAGTCTGTAGCAAAATGAGAGTCAAGGAAAATGCACTGGAAAAAACCCAGCACACTTCTAAATTAGCGTGTCTCTGCAACCTAAGTGCATGGTATTTACACTGTATTTATACTATCCATGTCTACTTGCTTCAGAAGATTCTTTGTCTCAGAGTATGTTATTAGATTTCATTATTTATGCCAAGAGTCATTTAGATACTGTACCATAGTTCATCCTTTCAGATAAGGAAAGAGAGCTAATCTAGTTTTAAGGAAGCCAGTCACTATGAGGGAAAATAAATGGGAGAAGGTCACTGAAGAGTTAGCTTTTAATCCATTCTGCAAAAACTTTTTATCATGTGGGAATGCTTGGTGGGCTCCTGTTGTAACCTGAAAGCTCCAGAGATGAAGCTGTATATGTGACTTGTGCTGCCCGCCTTGAGCAGCAAAGGCCTGAGGACTACTTGGTTGGATCGCAGCATCAGGCTTGTAAAAATGTGTTGCCAAAACAGAACCCAATCTCGAGTATCATGTTGCTTGGCTTGTAAAAATGTGAAAACAGCTATCATACTGTTTTTAATTTACTCCCTTGGCCTGTAACCGTGATAGTTCCTGTACCATTGTGTCAGTAATGCTTCCCTTCAGAATACCAATGCGAGATACCACTGTGGCGGTGGCTGCTGTGTTTTTTCCTTTTGTTTCTTTACTTGCATCTGCACATCAAGTGATGGTTCTTTGGACAAGCATATCTGAAACCTTATCTATCTTTAACTTACGTTACTCCTTTAATAATGAAGAAACATTGGGGTTGGGGGTGGGGGGAGTCTAAATATTATAAGCTTTAGAAATGAATGCAATGCTTTTTTGTTAGCAATATAGTGCTTTGAGTAAGAAGAAAGTTCCTCCAGGGGATCTAAAAACCACATTAACAGAGCCTAACCTTCAACTTTGTTTCTTTGTTACTGTGGCTTTTAAATAAGAAAATAGTCATACAATTGACTATCATAAGTTTTCTGTATGATTTGTATTTGCCCTAAACCCATAACAAAAATCCCCATTAAAATAAGAAAAGAAATTCAGATCATCTGTGCATTAACAGTTTATAAACCGCAGTTTCACAAATATGAAACAATACAATAGTGCCTAATAGTTTTAATTTCTTCCATGATGCTTGCTAGAATCATTAAATCAGTTCATAACTTCTTTACTCAAATAACACCAGAAATGAAGCACCTATACACCTAGAAACGTTTTTGAGTTTAAAATAGACTTCTTTGAAAAGAAAGAAATTCAAAACCTACGTTGTGGAGGAGCATAAATCAATGTTTTGATTTCATGTTTGGATATTAAGTTCTTTAATATATCTTGTGTATGGAAAGGCTTGTTAATACAAAAAGATTTCTTCTTACTACTACTAAGAGCTTTAATTCAAAACTACATTTAAAATGGTGGGTTTGTAATTTCAGTATTTTCTACAGTCAGAGATAAAATCCCAGCTAGAGAAAAGTTCAGTAAACCAAACCTTGTTATATTGATCACTTTCATAACCTAGAAACTTTACACACATTTGTTATTATTTAAATATATTTCAAACTCATTTTTCATTCACTTCTTGTGATGGCTCCCAAAATTACTTGGTGTTTGCCAAGAGAATGTGAAAGAAAAACACATCTATTATCTATCCTCATCAATCCTTCAGGAATTAGGTAGTTGCGTGGTTTTGTTTTTGTTTTTACAGACTTTTTTTGGCCAGTTGTTAACAGATCTTCTAGCTAAAGCTGTTCGTGACACAAGGATTAATTGCTGCTAACTTACCTGTTAACCTTCCCAAAATTTTACTTCAATTTGTGAGAAAACAATGGTATTAAGTGTTAGCTTGACAGTTTCCCTGTCACACAACATAAATGCCCCGCCTGGCAGTGCAGCTGTACTAAGCTTTGGCAGTTTTTCAACAAATCTTATTTGCAGCTCCCCACCATTTTTTTATTACTACTATTATTTTTAATGCTGGGCTTAGAAATATTTTAAATCTTCATCTTTCAGCGCTTCTGTTTGTGTATGTTTCTGTAGCACATTGTTCTCCTGGATACTCATGGTCAGAAAGAATCAATGTAGTCCTGTGGAACTGGGGATTTTGGGGGGGGGTCTTATGTATGTCACCTTAACGATAGGGGCCAAATCCAACTTGAATAGGAAGGTGTAAATATTAAGACATGCTGATGAAAATTTTACAGATAGTAGAATTTGACCTTAATCTAACTTGCACCTGAACTGTATGTTGTAGGTAAATAGAGGATTTTGAAGTTGAAATGTTACTTATGTCCTACTAATTAGTTAGACAATCTGATTTACTGGCCTCACTTGTACCTGAGGAAATGCTTGTCAAATGGAATACGTATGTATTTCTGTTTTTTTTTCCCCCGAATTTTCTCACTACCTTTTCAAAGCAATAATGAATAAAATGAGTGAATTCTCTCAAGAATTGTTGTGACAGTATGCTGACAAAAGTACTGTTAGTATTTCAGTTTTCATTAATTTATGGCATTATTGTCACTGTACAGACAAATAGCTCAGGTCAGTGTAAGGCAATGATTGCAGAGTGCAGAAGTCCTTGCCCTTTCCTTTCGCCAATGCCCAACACTAGGAACAGCCCAGGAAAGGTCTATTGGCTGAGATCCCTCCGGTAGTACCTGAATGCTGCTGGCCAGGAATGGCAGGAGTGCGGTGGAAGCCTCATTCTCTCCCACCCATCGTGGCTCTTGTTGGCCGCTCTGGTATACCATTTTCCTTCGACACAGTGGCAGAGGCTTCATCCAGCTTCAAGCTTTCACTAGTGTTCTGACTCTGAACTAAAATAGAAGAAATTGATTTAAAATAATCGGAGTTAGATGATAACAATTTATGGTAGCCAATCAAATCCTTGCTAATGTAAAATAGTTTTCTAGTAGATGAAGCTCTGACTATCACCTTCTTATTGAATGTGAACTTACTAAATAAGCTAAAAAACCCTCATTGTATAATGTGTCACTGCCATAAAGCCTTTCTAAAAAGCCTTTCTGTAAATATGGCTGAAAGGATTTAAAAAAAACCAAACAAACCAAACAAAACCCAAACCACAAAAAAACACAACCCTCAAAACTCTAAACAAACAAAAAAGCCCACACCAAACAAAAAAAAACCCCAGGTGATTTCTGTAAGTTTTGTGGTTTTCACAGTAGGCTTTCGTTCATTGCAGTGATGATAAAATAAAGATGGGGTGTTTCTCCTCAAAGCTGACCTAATATAACATGTATCATAGACATCAGTGACTTTCCATCTCTTCCCATCAGTAACAACTGGAAATTATGATACAACAATAATACACTGAGATAAAATTACCATGTCATGTTACCAAGTCCACTAATTTTGTTTGTTTTGTTTGTGTAGTGGCTGAAACTTGTATTTAGCAGACTTTAGGAGTTCTAGGACTTTTAGTGATCTTATCAACAGGATGCTCTATAGAATAAGCAGACTTGATGGGCAACTGCCACAAGATGACACAAGTACGTAAATGTGGCAGCTTAGGACCAAACTTTGGTCATACTGATAGATTAATGGGCAGGATGGACCCCTAATGCCGAGGTCTATAGTGAAATACACATAAATACAATGAGCAAATGTTTTTTCTGTTGACAAATGAAGCGGAAGGTGTGTGCATGCATTCTGCAGTTAGATTGCTACAAAAGTTGCTTATTGATACATTAAGAACAAGATTAAAAGACTGGCAGGTAGCTTAACTCAAGCAGAAATTATGCTCACTCTACAGAAAAAGTTATTAGTAAAGAAGTACAAGCTAATATATTTGAAGCCACCTGAACCCATCAAGAAGGAGCCTGCAGGTCAAGTGCCTGATTCCCAGCCACCAAGGATGGAGCAGCTGCCCTATGAGTCAGGCATTTTGTTACCTGTAGTGTAGGTTGTGTAGGGTTCGTACATGTTCTGTTACGCATCCCTTTGTGAAAGGATCACACCTAGCTCCTAACTGGGAATAATAGCTAGAAACTTAAATGGATTTTCCAGATTATTAACAATTGCCTACCCACAGTTGGCCAGAATGCATCTATTCTTGGCTGATGATGTGTTCATCGTTAGTGAATGATGGAGTCAGTTGCCTGTCTCAGTGTCAAAGGTGCATTACTGTTGCTGCCAGTCTGGGTGAGAAGTTTGATTTGACAGAACAAAATATCTTTGCACAGAGAAGAGAGAGGAATCAGAAATAGGGTTATTCTCTGGCTCTTTGTTCTGTCTCAGATCTGTACTCCTGAAGATAAAAACGTTAAAGGACCATCACCTCCTCCCCTTATCAAGGATGCTGTGAGCATCGCTGATGGGTGCATTGTTCAGAACCGAGAGGAAACTTGGGTTGGTAGCTACCTTTTAACAGAACTGCAAGACATGCCTAGTGTCTCATTAAACACTGCAGTTTGACTTCCTAGCCTCAGACAATGCTATTACAGGCAGCGATGCTTGCTTCAGTGAACTAGCAAAACACAGAAGAACGTGATTTGCTTTGTTTGTTTGTTCTACTGTTCCAGCTGGATTAAGCTAAATTATTCTCATCTCGATGACATGCTACAGACATAAAAGGACTGTGATTCTTACTTTGTTGAGAAACAAGAACATTACCTCTGCTCCAGAATTCCTCTTTTTTTTTTCCCCTTATGCATAGTTTATTCCTCCAATGTTTGGTAGTTAAGTGAATCATAAAGTTTTCATGCTCTGCAGTGGGTATATTCAAATGTAAGATTACTACTATGCTTGTCATGAAATTGTAATAGGACGCAGCACTTACCACAGCTGTAGACTTTTTCCCAACCATCTGAAACTCCAGGTGTGCCCTTGAATTGACAATAACAAGGTGATGTGCTACTGTTATACCTTTACTGTATTTTATAATCTTGCCGTCTGGGAAAATTGTTTCATAGAAAGGACTTAATATAGATACCTGTTCCTGACTTTTCCCCAACATTTACATGGACTTACATGTTAGGAATTTCATGTGAAAACATATAATGCATAGAAATCTAGATGACATAAAGCTCCATTACCTTTATGGATTAAAACGGTAAATTTCAAGCAAGTAATAAGGTCTTTTAAAGTTCAGACCAGTACAAATATTCTATAAATATTGGAAGCAAAGCTTTTATATTGTTGAACATAGTTTCTGGCTGCTTAGATATTTCTGTGTCAGTGTAAATAATAATAGCCTTTAATTAGAACACCTGAATTTTACTTTATTTTAAGAAAGTAAAGAATGAAAAATATTACTTTTCTGCCTTATGGAAAATCGAGGTACATGTGGGCTTTCTTCTTCAAAAAAACCCCAACCAGACAATTTGGAATTCCATTGTCTTTGTTAATAACTTTAAAACCAAAATAGTCATCAAGGGTGAAATTTACTTTATACAGAAGATCATCAGCAGAAAGCCCTTCATTGCCACTACATTTTTAATATAGTTGGAGAAGGAAGGAAGACAAAAGGAATCTTGGGTTGCATTTAGGACTGTACCTACTCCCTCTCTGCTACATCTGTGTAGTTGTGGCTGTTGGCATCACAGTTAAATGGACCTCTGCTACCGCTTTTTCAGATCTTCTGGAGGACATTTGGGCTACTCCATGCCACTGCTCAATGATTTCCAAATCCCATTATCTTCTAGGAATAGTTGTAGATTATTTTATTTTCACAGGTGTTTTTTTAGTGATGTTGTATTTAATAAACTCTGGAACAGAAGAAACTAATTTGAAAGAAATGATCAGATTTTGGGGTCTGTCTTTTTTTTTTTCTTGATTTCTATTTGTCTACTTAGGCACCTGATGTTTTGGGAGGGCTTGTTAGGGTCTTTCTATTGATGGCTAATACTGCAGGTGATACAGTGAACTTGTATTTTTAACTATTCAAATTGCATGGTTTTTGTACAAATGTGATGAGGTGACAGCTTCTGTGTATATATTTTTAATTTCTTGAGGAAATTAATCATAAGGTTTTTTTGTTCACGTTATAGACATCTTGGGGGCGGGAACACTTTCTAGTAATATGGTATTTTCTGATGGAAGGGGGAAGAGTGTTTTCTCTGTCTTTTTTTTTTCCTCCTTACGAGTATACATGTTCATCCACAGTGCTCCAAGAATGGAGTATGGAATCTTGTTGACTTGTAAACGGCTGACCTTCCTGTAGTTGGCATTTCTTCCCTCAACATTAAGAGCAGCTTGCATTTTTGAGACCAGATTTAGGTTTTGAGTCTGCAAAACTTTGATTCCTTCCTTACTTACATCCACTAGTTTTTGGAAGAATTTAGGCTTACCCACAGCACTTCAGTGCACAGCCTCTTCAAATAAGATCTCCTCAGAGTTGCACATGATACTATATGTAAAAATGTGTATGTATGGTTATCTTGGGCTTAGCTTTTATTTGCAGACCGCAGGATTTTTACCTTGTCTTAAATTACTACAATACTTATTGGTAAGGCAGCTTGTGTCTAAATCATATAAGAGCTGAATTTCATAGACCACATTGTGAATTGCTCAATACTCAATAAAGTGGATTTTGCTTGTGAATGTGGGATTTTAATCTATGAAAGTTAGTGATGCGTGTTTTCTTTGAAATGATGAAATTTCAAGACTATAGAACTGTCAACATTAGTTGTCAAAATGTAAAATATTTTGAGATACCCTTTCTTATATTTATGGTTTCAAAATTTTTTAGAAGAAATCTTGGTCTTGTAAAACTTACAAATCACAGTCATTAGGTATTTAGGTGTGCAATTGTTTACTTGCTCTGGTTGGTGAGCACAGTAGTTTCTTCATACTTTTGTGATAGAAAATCTGCTTTTCCTGAGCTAACCTTCTAACCAAGCAGTAGACTGATTCATTTGAGAATCTTTTACTGGAAAATTTGAGCTTTAACTAAAATATAATTTTAAAAAATTCTATGTAGAATAGAAACTGTTGAAACCATGTGCTAATCAGCTTTTGACGAGAGGTAACATCACAATATAATTACTAAGGAATACTGCAATCAATATCTAGAGAGCAACACCAGAAATTCACCAGCTAGTTTCCATTGACTTTATTATACTATCTCCAGAAATAGCTTCAGAAATAAACTTACCAAAGTGTGTTACCCTGTTTGAAATTCTGCTTGCCAAAAGCAACCACATAAACATTTTAAGGCTCAGAGTCTGTTGGGAAAAGCCTTACAAAACAAAAATGAGACCTAGCACCCCCAGGAACAGTCATAGCCAAAGAAGCTGTGCATGTAATGGCAGAATAAAATGCTCTTAACATTGCCGTCATAATGTTTAATAGAAGTGCTAGAACTGTTCTCACTGCAAAGGTGCAAGAAAAAAATAATTAACCTACTTATAAGACATAACTGACAACCAAATACTTTGAGCAGTGATTTCATTATATTTTTCCCATTTTAAAAGGAAATATTTGGCATTTTTGTGTCCCAGTATTACCAAAGTATTTAACAATATGTATGTGTCACTGAGAAATGAAATTGTGCAGTTTGAAAGTTTATTGCATAATGTTATAAACAAACAAAAATATCTGGTATTATTTGCAAAGCCCTTGCCTAGGACCCATCACATTATTAGAACAGTTTCTTATTTTTAGTGTAGGGCAAAAATGTTATGAAGTTAGTGAATGATGATTTTTCATGACTAACACTGTCTACACTGTATTATACTCAGTCTCGTTCTATCCGTGGACATACCAAGTGTGTACAGCTGTACTCAACAGTTTACATCTGATTAATTTCATGGATTGTACTTGCATTCTTTACCTTATCTACCTATCTCAGTTCTTCTATCTGTTAGTATCACACCAACAGTGACTTACTATAGCTATGGTCAATATAATAAGTTTTTGTTAAAACAAACACAAACAAAAAACCCAAACAAAAAAACCCACCACAAATGGGCACAGGCCATTCCGTTGTATCACTACCCATAGCTACAGCTTCAATAGTGTGTTCCGCTGTCTCAGCGCTTGAGTCTAATCCAAGAGCTGTAAGTGGACAAACTATATACGTACTTTTGAACATTTGGAAAGGTTCGACTGCACTCCTGGGGAAAATCCCTGGACTTTGATAACATCAAAGAAATTCTGTGGCTTCCAAGACAAAATGAAATGCAATGCCCTGAAAAAACTTGCTATGTTTGGCAGAGCTTTTTAGAAAAAAGCAAGTGAGAGTGATAATAAAAATGATCTCAAATCCCGAGGAGTTTACAAAACACAGCACAAAGTTGCTATTGTACAGGTGGTGTTTAACTTCTGTTCAGAGAGCTTGTTCCTCTACATGAGCAGACGCAAAGGGCTTCAGCTGCCCTGCTGAAACTGAAGCAGACTGTTTGCTTGTTCATTCAACCTTCTGTTGAATAGTTCTGAGGATGGTACAGAATTACATTGTCATCCTGTTTTCAAAATGATGTTTGCTACTGTTAATGCAAAAATAAATTTTGGGATGGAAAGCACCTGAATTTGTGAGATAATGGCCTCTTTATGCATTCAGCTTGAATCTGTTATATTATAATAAGACTAAGAAAAGCATAATAATGTCCTATATTGAATGAGAACATATGGCTTCAGTATATTGCATTTCTTTCATTACTATTCAATCTGTACATAGCCCATGTGCTCAATGGAAATACTGCTCAAGTGAAACTCTGAAAGAGAGGAATGTTGCTTCTGTTTTCAATATTTTTATCAAGTAAATCAATTAAAATTACAAAGAAAGGCAAGGAAAGAAAAAATAGCAATGGTAACTGCTAAATTTATAAGAAAATATGTAATAAAAATATCTGTTATCTAGTAGAAAGAAATTTGATATTTGTAGTGCACTTATGAGTGGGTGTGAGTAGGTGTGTACAGAGAGAATGGTGAGAGACTAAGGAAATACCCACTTGTTTTGCCACTTAGACAAATTATGTTCCTACAGCCATTAACCAAGTAGACATATGGCATCATTTCACAGAGGAATTTATGTATAGTAAATTCTTCATCAGTACCCTGTTGTTCCTGAAAAATGCATTCAGCAGAAGCGTTCTGTGAGCTATTCCAAACACAAGATACTTCAAAATATTTTGAGAGGCCATGATGATTTATTCTGAGAAGTAAGCTATATATCTTTAGAAATAAAATTCTTCTTTGTTTTTTTTTTCAAGTAGGACTTTAAAAGGAGCCTTTCATGTCTCATGAGGCATATAGGCAATGTGAAAGGGGATGAGGAAGACCAAAAACCATCTAAGGAAATGATGATATTCTGGAGATAATAATAAACTGCTGGCTAGTATTGCAGCCAGTCCAGAATGATCCTAGGTAATCCTGTCAGCCTTATCCTTGTACTAGATGACATCTTTATGGGGCAGGAAGATTAAGGCAGATAAGCTGGAGTCCAGAAGATGATATTCAGAAGGCCAGCTGTAGATTCTTTAAATGTATTCCAATGATTCTTTGAAAATATTGAATGTCTAATTGATAAGACTAAACAATTTTATATGCCATATTGGGCTCTGGGTTGTTTGAAGCCACTTGAATTCCTGTCTGAAAACTGAGACAAAATTCAGATGTTTGAGACCATAAAACAATACTCAGTGTAGTGACAGAGTTCTTTGTCTTAATTCCTAAATAAATCTTGAGCAGTCAATATTTAATTTTCAAGCGATATTTATAGTAGTAATTTTATTATGGTTTTCTTGACTCATCTCTGTGAAGAAGCAGCTGTAGGATGGAAGTAAATGTCAGAGCCAAAGGCTTATTTGATTAAACTATGGCAACAGCATTAATCTTGAAAAGGAAATCAAGATAATAGAGGGGGCTGGATGGACCAAGAGATTGATAATTGGTTAGAAAGCTTTTGACCTTTGAGCCAGTAGTTCAGATTCAAGCCAAGTCAGCAGTGACTGAAAATCATTATTCTCTGATAGCAGTGCAATTGCCATGTGAAATGGGTGATTGGTTTCATTCCAGTTCCTACTGAACTGGTACTCTCATTGCAAAAATAGCTACTCCCTTTGTCACGGGTTTAAGGAAGGAAAGGACAAGAAAACTTCTTTACTTTCTCACCCTCGGAAGTATTCTGGGAGGGAAGGGAGGGGAGGAACTGCAGTGCACTGGCACATTGAAAGCTTCACAGCTACCATCAGGCTCTTGTTAAGGAATTAAAGACTCTGGATTCTGGTTTTGTCCACGTGACACATATCACTGACAGTAATAAAAGTGAAAGTTTTGCGTGTAACACAGTTCTAAACACCTTTATAATGATATTTCTCATTTATAGTAAATTGGATTATTTTAAGTACGTTCAGTAGGAAAAAGTGTGTGGCAGTAGACATTTTTTGGTCAATTTGCAGTTCACAGAAAACTTAAAGCAAGTAGTTGTTATGAGTCTGACCTTGGAATTGTACTTGACCTGTTTTGAGTCAATGGATGATTCATACCTCAATTGAGCTACTAAAGATTTGCAACTGCTTGTCTATGTCACATTGTGTTTTTCTCTCCTTAATTGGATGACCTGATGTTAATAATTAATGCCACCTGAAACCAATATAATTTAATCTTGTAAGGAATCATTTAGCTTGCTGGCAATCTCAGGAACCACAGAGAGTCATATTAAAATGATGAAGCGTTACATTTGTCCTCCTCTTACTCTTCCGAATAAAACTTGGTTACATTTACCATCTCCTTCACCATCCATTTCCTTTCATTCTTTTTACCTGTGAGGAATGTGGTGCTGCTGCTCACCCAGGCACGCTTCCTGACTGTTCGTCCATTTCTTCAATCTGTTCTGAGTCTTCTGCAAACTGGGAGAACGTTCTGTTACCCAAGCATACTTGTATTGCCATGTCTTTTATATGGTTTATGCTCAAATTAAGTGTTTTGCTTTTTTTCCCTATTTTTGCATATTTCACTATCATCTTTTCATTTAAATCACTTTAAATTTAGAGTTTGGCTGTCTGCTATGTATTGTCACTGTGAGATATTAGGTTCCTTTTCTTTAAAAAAACACCCACCCTGCCCCATCTGAAACCTCCCCAAAATCCCCAGTATTTGAAGTATAACTGCTGTCTCATCTTACTGTGTAGCTAGTCCAGATAGAGTTCACCAACAGATTTTTTTGTGTACTTTTTAGTTCTATGGAAGTCAAAACATGAGAGAATAAAAATAACATTGAATCATTTAAAACTCAAGTAGCGCTCACAATGTTCAATGTTTTTGACACTGATTCAGAGGTTGCTGCATTGTTTTCTCCATGGGGAGAAAACTGCTTTAGAAACCCATTGCATTTATATAGGGTCTTTTTTAATCCTTTCAGATGTATCTTTGTAAAACACAAAGTGCTAAAAAGGTAAACAAATATGATCATTTTATGACATACACTGTTGGTTGCTTTAGTGTAACTGGTGCATCTCCCTTAAACTCCCGGCAGTGACAGGAAACAGCCTCCATCTACTGCAGCCAGAAGAAACAGGAAAATGCAGGGTTGGATGCAAGGACTTACCCTGCAGTGCTGTAGTCTGTGAAAGCTCTATTACTGAATTCTATCGCAGGAATTTCAGGCTTCAGCAAAGGAGTTAGCGCTGCTTGTTTTAATATTGATTTGTGAATGAGTAAACATGAAAGCATTATTAGCTGTATGTTGTTGCATTATAGCGTTTGAGAGCGTATTTATCAAATAAGCCCAGATGGAAATGTTCTTCTTTACTAATTTGGGTATTATGCAGTAATACGTGGAAATAAGAACATTGAAAAGTACAGGGCTGAGTGAATGATAGAAAAGCCTATCAGTCAATGATCGAGTTCTTTCTAAATGACCTTGCATGTGTGTGTGACAGGCCCAAATTTGTATCTTGTGTGAAAACCTTCTGTTTATGAAGAATAAATGTTGGTGAAAAGAAAAGCAGGCCTGGATGCCAGCTTCATAAATGTGTCCAAGATGGCAACTGTCACCTTCATCCACAGTTGTGATCCACCTCCCACCTGGCAGGGGCAACGGGGCACAGGGAGAAAAGCCCTATGAAACTTGGCTTGTGCAAAACCAAAAGAGAGTAAGAAAAAGTAATTTCATGTGGTGTGAGTTAGACAACTACCAGTTATATTTTGAAAAATATCTGTAAATCAAAGTGAATCATATTTCACCAAATATACATGTTCTGTATTGCTTGGTACTTCCTGCTGTTTCATGTATTATAACAATCCTGGCAGCTTTAGCTTTGTTTTGTAAATGTGTTCAAATGCAAGTATATTCCAGCACATGCAAATGGCACCATAGTTCCCAGTCAGTCTCCTCAGGCTAAATGATTAATCCAAACTGTATATTATGTTCTCATGCTGTACTTTTCCTCCAGCTAAGTAAACTGGGTATTTGCAGAAAAGATTATTTTTTCAAATTTAATCAATGCAACTGAGAAAAAATCTATAAGGTTTACAAAACCACTCCAGTCCTTATTTGCAATAAGAGTCATTGTGATCTCCTTCTCGCTGCCAATGTTTTTGGTAAAAGCCACTGAGCAATAAATAACTAGGGCTGCATGCTGCATGTTAACAATATTTTTAAGGAAATGGGAGGTTGCAGTGCTAACACCAAAAAGCTGGGTTCTTTATTTTTCTTGGCTTTCTGAACTTCCTAATTTATATCTACATCAGCAGACTCCAGACTCCTGCAATGTGCGTAGGTCTAGATGCATGCTTCAGCTGCTGTTTTTAACTGATATCAAGTGCTATCGATCCATGAAGTTAATATTGTTGCTACCAAATCCGATTCAATAACGTGAAGAGCTAACACTGAGAAAAAAACAGGTTTTGTTTAGTTTCAGATTTTTATTTTCTGTTAGAAAAGTGGTTTCCAAGACACAAAAAGCTTGTATAGTGTTGGGATTCCTCTCTCCTTGGACTGGTTTTTGGTTTGTTTTTCTAGTAGGTATACTCATATTTTAATGTAAGTACTACAAGTACATTAAAAAACCACAAACAAACAAAAAACAACAAAAAAAAAAACCCCAAACCCCAAATGTGGTTGGTTTGGTAAGCTTGGAGTCATTCAAGCTTTGGTAAAGCACATAATTCGAATCTTGCTTGCCTTACCACTAAAGTCAAAAGGAATTTTCCTGCTAAGTAAGTAGTTTTGGTTCTGGTGCTGCCTCCCTCTCAGATATGGTGAATTTAAAGGGTAGAAGAGATCACCATGTCCATCTGGTCCGAGTATTTGAATAGTACCAGCTGTTGGAATTGGAGTCAATTGCTCCTACAGTAAATTTACTCTCAGTGAATAAAATGACTTGGGCATAAAAAAATTGTAGTTGAATGGTAGTAATATTTTCAAAATTAAATACAGATAATTATTGAATAAATATTCCTTCCACTGAAGTTAAAGAAAATGCTGTGATTTCCCCCCCCCCCACAGACACACCATAAGATATTGTAGCTTCCTAAGGTACTGTAAGTGGCTATGTATTAACCCAGTGGAGAGGGGGAGTGGAAGTACTGCAAAACAAGTTATACATCTACAAAATAAACAATTTATGTTGTACTGCACTATTAACTTTTCTTTTAATGTTTACTTGAAGTATGGAGATGTGGGTTATTAATGTCTGTATAAATGGCTTGTTCCCTTTTGTGTGCGTAATTCATCTGCAACTTCTGTGCTTGTAAATTTCTAAAAGCCTTAATTTAATATACTGTAACGTTTTGGCACAGAGTGAGTATTATGTCTCTTTCTAGTAGCCCCTTATCTTGGATAAGAACACTGCCTGGGGTGTGAAAGAATGCAAATGGATACTCACCAGCTTAGCTGCTTGTCTTCCCTTGTGTTTACTCTGCTTTAATAGTTTTATATTTAGGTGGCATCTCTCTTTTAATATGCCTTCTGCCTTAGGTTTGGACTCCCTTGTTTTTTAATTTCCTTTTTCTCTTCCCACCTATTTATTTCTCCTTTTGTCCATCTGTATTCAGAAATTCCAATATACAAACAACTGAACAAAAAAGCATGAAAAAATCCTTCAAGTTTTAGTCCTATTGAAGTAATAGAAACCATTTTCTAGCATTTTTTGTTTGTTTTTGTTTTCCTAACTATCTAAACATTAGATCAAGGTTCAAGTGAGAATGTGTCTGAGCTGTAATAGAAACCAGTTCAGGATGGGCTGGTTATGGAAGTTGCTTCTGTGAGTTATAGGCTTTGCGCTTACAAGAAAAATTACCGTCCCGCCATATATGATACTGATTTATATCGTTATAGTAGTGACAAAATTGGCTGCAAAACCATTGTGAAAAGAACAAAACATTATATGCAATGTCCCTAGCTCATATTATCGCTCCTCCATCCTTCTGGAAGAAATCTTTGTATGTTTATTTTCATGCTGTGATGAATGATAGCTGACAGAAAAGGAACCCAGCCAAGGCAATGCATACAAATCAGAGCCATAATATGATGTTCTGCAGTAATGCCTACTGGCAGTAAAAATCCCACAAGTTTTAGAAGGCTATAAGGAACGTGAGCAGTTTAATTTGGAATGTTTGCTCAGTGGGGTCTGTCAGCTTCAAAGGGGTATCTGTGTCCTGCTCCTCACCTTGCCATATTCATATAAGAGGCACAGAAAAAGTGCTGTGTGTTGATCTATCTTTTTTTTTTTTTAATCCTAGATTGAGTTCCCTAATATCACACTCCCTGGTGTTTTGCTATTATCTTTTTCGTTCTTATGAGAAACAAAAGTTGACAATAACAATTTAAATTTTGTATGTTTTTTACAGGCTATAGTGGCCCAATCAGTTGAGGATTGTGGTGAATGAGACCAGATAAAGTCTGAACACCACTTATGTAAGGTCTTGGAAGATGTGGCATAATATTCACAGGTAGACTTTTTAAAAACTCTCTAGATGTTGCTGTCATCTCCACGAAACTTGTAATAATTGTGGTAAAGTCCTTGTGTTAAACCTAATGGATTCAGTTCTCAGCATTCAGTTGTTTTTTGTGGGTGTGGTGTTTTGTTTGGTTTTGGTTTGGTGGGTTTTTTGTTTTTTTGTTTTTTTTAATTACTACTTACGCAATACACACAAATTAGTTTTAGGCTCATGAAAGCAAGCTGGAGAAATCCAGGAATCTTGTATCTTTGCTGCATCGCTCTAGAAAAATACTTGAAGCAATCTGGAGATTGCACTACTGCTGACCAGTGGGCTATTTTAGAAAGGTCTGTGCTGTATGTTACCTTTTTCAGGTTATTTCAGTTTACATGTAGATAGGAGAAAGTAAAAGTACCTTTACAGTCTTTTCAGCATCTCTTAAAGGAGAGAAACTAATTTTCTCTTTCTGAGCTTTATTTTTATGATGCTTTTGTCTTGTAATTGCAGGGTGTTATTTCTGTCAAATGGTATTTGTCTCATAGCAAAGGCATACCTTAGCAGAACCTCTTTCACAGGAATAAAAAACAATGTCATAGGCTTCCTCGTGTTTATTAATATGTCATGGTCTACTTCAGGTGTTGCTTATCGAATCCACTGTAACCTGTTCTTAATACATTCTTGGCAAGAATCTAATGCTGGGGATGAGAAAAAAAAAGTCAGAGGCAGGTATGAATTTTCTGTCTTTGAAGTTGTTACAATTATAGTTTGAGGTAAAAGCCTACATGAGCTTGAAGTACAGTCTGCAGAAGATGGCAAAGGTGGTTGACTTTTTTAGTGTTTTTTAGCAATTTGGTCTATGAAGCATTGTACACTGACGAAAAAAGTACTGGTGACAAGAAATGATTAAATTCATTGATACTTTGCGCATCACAACTTTGTTGAATGCTTGCTATGAACACTCATTTGCAGGCAGATGTAGAGTGAATAAGATAGGAATATGCCGATTGTCGTCTGAAGTTATATGGAAAAAGCAAAAGCTGTGGAGAGTCATTCAAGGCTGGTTGTCATTTAATTTCAGTGCGAAATAAAATCAAAACCTCTATATATTGTGATTATTTTAAAAAAAAAAATTGTTCTTGTCTTTATATTAAGACATTGTTCTACCCAAATTCCATTTTATGTAATCTTTATTTCAGAGAACAATGTATTTTTATGCTACCCAGTGCAGTTTTGTGGCTTGATAAAAAAGACAGGTTCTTTTACTACGTGGCTGCATTTTGGTAATTGTGTGATTTTATCTTATGTAAATGCTAAAAAAATTTGAGATATATTTTTGCCATAATATTCTGATGAAAACTTCAGATACAAAGTTAGAAGGGTCTGAATCCCAGGTTTTTTGCTCAAGCCTGTCTTTACTGGCTGTTCTTTGGGACAAATAGCACAGCACAATTTTCAGTTATATCCTCTCTTACAAAACTGTGGGCTACTGACATAGTCAAAAGGAATTAGGAAATTGAGGTTATATTTTAGTGACTGCCAAATATATGAAAAGAACTTCTCTGAAGTCAGTGCTATCAGCACTTGTTATCTTGAGTAGGCTCGCTGGAATTGTGCCAAAGGAGCTTGGGATGTGACTATCACTTCTGCTTTGTAAAATAGATTTTTTGGATGATATATTGCCATGCCCTTTGCCTTTAAAATGCTACTTTTTGACACCTGGATTGTTAATTGAAATTGCATATTGTTTCAGGGCATTCAGGTAGACAGTATGAAACCATAATGAGAGCGATAATAGAGAGCAGGTAATGTGGAATTACTTTAATAAATTTTATCTGAAATCTGACAAGATAAAGCATTTAGTAGAATGCCTTCTGAGAACACCCACGTGTGGACAAAGATGAACCTTGGCATGCTTTGTTGTGACATGAGAACATATCTGTTGGTGGGAACAGTGATTCAAAGCCCACAAAGGTGGACAAGCACAGAGGATGAATGGGATAGAGAGAAGAGACAGAGAGAGATAGATACTACAGTAGAAAGGTAGCCTCATCTGTACTGTACTTTGAAAAGTCTTGACTGACTGGTTTGTTTTTTTCTGGTAAATTGAAATCTTGGACTAGTTACCTTAAACTGTGACTTGATATTGATAATGAGTTAATATTCTCACTGCATATATTGTGAAATATAGTTTTTTAAGTGCAAGATTATAAAATTAGGTGCATAGTTAAAAATCTGGCTTAAAATTTTAAACAGGGTAGCTTAATTCTCAGTGTTATGATATAAATGCTACAGATTACACTGTTATAGATGCAGAAATGTATATCTATACTGTGTGTGACCTCAGCTTTTCATATGATTTAGATAAGCCTATGAGTTTAACATGTTTATATTGGTGTAGGTGCATATTAAGTAGAAATGTGGAAATTGGCATATTAATAAACATGTAATTGAGAGGTATTAGAACAACAAAAATCTATATATTCACCTCATTCAGAATGGGTTTAATTGCTCAAGTGTTTCAGTCACATGAATTTCTGTGAAGGTGAGGAAAATAAACTCTAGATTTGTGAACTTCGAAGAGCTTAATGCACAAACCAAACATTATGTAGCTGTCTGCTCTGTCCCTCACAGCCCATTTCCTCCCCTCCTTTTCACTGCAGGTTTTTACAGCTGAACATGTTGTTTGAAAGTGTGCATAGCAGGCAGTAATCCAGGTCATCATAATATCACCCAGTCTGGCAAAACAGGAGTGATAAACAAGGTGAAAAAAATCCTTTTGTTGTTATCAAAGAAATACTATGGGAGAGATGAAGAGGCAGCTTGGTTGTGGGACAACAATCCATAATTTACTTTGCAGATGTCTCTGTAATTTAAGCAGCAGGCAGAACAACCGCACAGTTGTAGATGCTCTGGGGAAAGGATACCCAGAGCCTCGTAAATCATGGTAAGGATTAAAAGCAATGAACATTCATCTTCTTAACCTCGTAAAGCAATATTGCAAAGCCAAGGATTACAACTTACTCTGCATGTAATCTTTGTTCAGGGATAAAGGGTGTCAACTTTTAAAAAGCTTCTCTCAATTAACAGTAGCACCTACCTTTTTAGAAGGGACAAAAACCTGTTTTAAAACTGAATTTAAAAGAATTCCTACCATGAAAGGAAATACTTAACATTTCCCACAAAAGAAGGAAAAGAAATAGATTGAGTCTTGGCTGATCCCACTGTTTGTTTCTAAGCCAAAAAATAATTTGTTTCTAAGCCCTGATCTGGTTTTAATGTTAGCATTTTTGAATATGTTTGAAAACTTTGCTGTATAGACCCAACACAAAAAAAAAAAGCCACTTTTCCCATTGTAAAATGGTGGAGTCGTGAACAACCATTTGCCTTCCTTTTTAAAGTGATAAATATTTGGCTCAATTTCTCATTGTGATTAAAGAATATAGTCATAATGAAAAACCATACCAAGTATTCAGTCTGCTAAAAAAGCAGTGTAAAGCATGAATTTATCTGTCTGCTTTGAAAATGTTGCCAGTATACCTGTAAGGAGAATGTGGAAATAGAGTGAGGCTGTTTATAAAGCAATAGAGTTCAGGAGAAAGAGGAAAACAGAAAAATTAAAATTATGTACTTCCTGGAAGCAGATTTCAGTGAGCCTAGAGACTTGATAAGATCCTAAGGAATATAAATCTAAGGAGTTAGAAGAATTGCTAGTTCTTTAAATAAATGTTGTTAATAGCAAGAAGAAAGTGGTGAGGAGAAGACGACTTCTCATCTGTGTTTACTGATCAGTGCTTTTATTATTCAGTTCAGTCTTTTCTTTATCTGCGATTAGACAGGCATCAGTTAATACCACTGACAATGGCATGGGATCTTAGGTTATATAGATCAGTTGGCTAAGTAATTTATTTTCATGCTGTTAGAATGTGATAAAACTTCTCCCAGGTTACTTACAGAGCCAACTAAATCTCAAATGTATCTCAGATGTTTCACAGAACATAAGCAGTATGGATGAGTACCAGAAATTCAAGTAACAAACACAGTAAGTACAGGATGCAAAACGAAGAGACCAAGACTTCTAAATTAATCATCTTAATTCCTGGGGAAAATAAACTAATTGTAATCTAGGTGGTGTCAGAGAGTAACACTGAATGTGAATTTGCCAGGAACAAACTGTATTCTTTTGCAACAGGTTAACTGGACTTGTGGCTGTAGTAAAATAGCAGATATCATCTACCACCTGGTTAGTAAGATTTCTCATAAGATCTCACATACTATATTTTAGACAAAAACTATACAGAGTATATGCAAAGGCTGTAGGAAAACAACACAGGGAGAGCAGTTATCAATTCTGAGCAGTCTGAAAGGATTTTTTTGAGCACCAATTTTCAGTAGCTTGCTTGTTAGTAGAATAAGAAGTATGATTACTAAATTTGTATATGGTGTTTGGCTAGTAGGCTTAAGAGACAAAGTGTAACATCATCTGCTGGTACCTTTTCAATTTCTTTATTTGCTTTAGACCAAGTCACGCTATCATTATCCTTAGCATGACTGTATTTCTGTAGGCTTCAACTTTTCTTCTAAGTGTCCTTATGAGGGGTCCTTGCAGTTACAAATAACATATGTTTTGCGACCATTGCTCCTTCTTGTTTTCTTTTGATGTTTTTGAGAGCCTTTAATAAATCTGTGGTCTTTGGAGTTGTCTTGACTGTTTCTTTCCCGTGATTCCAAATACTTATTCTGTCAGTTAGTTCCAGGCTCTGACATGTATTTAGGCAGGGTCATGTATGTATGTGTGCAGTATTAAGTTAATTTAGAAAACTAATTATTCATTCACAAGTCCATTCTATTATTACTATTATTGCAGAATACATCTGCTTAAAGACCTTTGTATTAATTCTGATCCTCCTGAATTCTGCACTGGAACTGCAGGATTTGAATTATTTACTTTTTAATGCTGGAGTTGGAAAGAGGTGTCTAAGTACTATTCCTCTGGGACCTATGAGTAATAACTTTAAAGAAAGCAAGACTATTTTGAAAGCAAATGTACTAAGTGTTTGAAAGCAGTTATGAAAAACCTTATTTCACTTGTTTAAGAAAAGAAAAAACTTTACAATCTCTAAAAATTGAATCCGTTGCATAGATCAGGGCTATAAACTAAGTTATTCTGTGGTCTAGCTTCATAGTCTTCAATAGTATTTTGAAAGGCTGCAATGAGGTGTCCCAAGAGCCTTCTCTTCTCCAGGCTGAACATTCCCAGTTCTCTCAGCCTTTCTTCATAGGAGAGGTGCTCCAGCCCTCTGATCATCTTCGTGGCCTTCCTCTGAATTTTCTCCAATATGTGAAAGGTTATTTAATTTCTAATAGTCCCTTGAGATGTTGATTACTCTAGAAATCTAGCTGATAAAACAAGTGGTTCAGGGAGATAAAATTTGCTTATACATCTACCATGCTAGGGAAGAATGATGCAGTTGCAATGAAACTAAATACTGGGCTTGGATACTATTTTTACATAGACTTTTTTCTTTCTTTGATTTCATATAGGTTTGAAGATAAATGCTTTCTCATCCATATTCTTTTTTTCATACAGTGAATATGAGCTACATGCACATTTTTTCATCCTCATGAAACACATCATACTACATTCATGAATCCTGGAATGGATCACTGTATAAGGGTCCATGATTCATGATAATCATTAAAGTAAACAGTGAAGGAAACACCTGGCTGTCTAGTGAACTGACAAAAACTGTTCTTTGTTAACTTGGCCTAATGTAAATATCTTTTTATTATTTTTAATAAAGCCTTTTATAAATTGTACTGCGTATGAAGGACATAACATGCTATTTTAAGAACACAGGATGATAAGGTGCTGGTTACAACTGCATAGCTGGGACTGAGATTTTTGTAATCTTCTCATGCACAAACGCCTGCACCTTTCAGAACTAGTTATTGATTTGGGATTCTTTAGTTTTTAGTGCCAACTTGAGATAATTTAAAAAGACAATTTTCTGAGCATGGGTCAATTTTTACCCTTTTTAACAAGCTGACTGAACAAATTCTCAAATTTCAAAGACTACGCCAGATTGAATTGTGACTTCTAAAAATGGAGTCTTAAACTAATCCAATGTAATAAAGTTCTTAAGGAAATTCCAAATTTGCTTTACATGGTTGAAGTGAAAGAGTTAAATTAAACTAGACCTCTGCAATATTTTTATTCACCTGAAACAAATAAAAGAAAATAGCAAATTGTTGTTGCACAGAAATAGCTGCTTAAAGAAATTGCTTATAAAAGTTTGCAGGGGAAAACAATGTTCTGGAGCTGTTAAGTTTTTTCAGGAGTAAAACTTAAGTTACAAAAAAGAGGATGACAGGCTTTTTGCTTGGTTTTGTTTTTCAGCAATGAA
This sequence comes from Psophia crepitans, assembly GCA_013399095.1. Lineage (NCBI taxonomy): Eukaryota > Metazoa > Chordata > Aves > Gruiformes > Psophiidae > Psophia > Psophia crepitans. The sequence continues at coordinate 374,527 of VWZZ01000909.1, read as the reverse complement.
GAATTACGTGGAAGTATTCATGGTACTACTGAATCTTGGTATTTTGAATATGTTTGAAAAGTGCTGTTATCTTTAAAGCCCAGGATGAATGAGTAGAGCCTAGCAAGAAAAAAAACAACAAAACCCAAACACACAAAAAAACCACAAAAACCCAACCCCAAAGCCCAGAATCTATTGATTTAGATAAAAGTAGGACTAGAAAATTAACATCTGTCTAAGTCTCAACTATTTCAGAAAGTGGTCTATGATACTGCAGTGTCATGGACTGCTGCACTTGGAAGCAATTTATACTGCTATCTTACCGATACAGCACCATGCCAAAAATAATTAGTTTTGATGAAAAAGACTTATTGGCAATGGGGTTAGCACTGGGCTGTCAAAACAATTAGTTTTCAACTTCTTACTGAGTGTCCTTATATGGTACTGTACTGTGTTACGCGAGCATCTGCAGCAAGCATGCCTTCAGTTCATTTTGCATCCCATAACTTCAGGGAGTGTGAGAGAACAGTGAGATTTACAAGATCAAAATATGAGATCTGTACAGCGATAAGAGCCAAAATATTTAGCTTGCAATCTTGAGAGAGTGTTCAAAGTGTAGACGGAATTCACTTAAAATCTAATCTGTTTGCAACATGAAGCATTTGCTTTACTCAGTGCTTGGTGCAGTCTTCCCAGTGTTAATCCCATATTCAAATGAATGTCATCAAGAATAAAGTAGGAGTTCTGTGTACATTTTGCACAATTTTTGCCTCTGCGAGGAGACTGTCATTAATCAGAAGCTGTACTGATGCAGTTTTCTTCATCTTTGCTATTGAAATGTCCTTGTTAGCCAAGGGGCGAAGGAATAATGTCTCTGGTAATACTGCTTTGCAACACTGGTTGTATATGTTCTGAACCTGGAACTGATATTCAATCATGGAATTCCACCAAGATCAGTTCAAGTATTTCCTCCTACTCTTCTGTAGGTTCTGTACAACCCCTGTAGGGTTTACAAGGGTAATGCAGATATTTCCATATCCTGTTATTTTGGGTGTATGGGAGGCTATAAAGGTGTTGAAATGTGTTTCCAGAATTTTTTTTGCTGCAAAATTATTTCTTACCTAGGGAGTATGTTTGGTAATGGATGCCAAGGCTGCATTTATTTATATGATATGAACATCAGCATACGGGAGCCTCTACAGAGCTAGGTTCTACAAACCTTTATTTGCATTGGTAAGCCTGACACTGATCTCACAGTGCTTAGGGGTATTACATAAGTATGAGTTTTGGAAGGAATGGAGCTGAGCTTTTCAATTATAACACATTATTTCCTTTTAAGAATTACACAAATATGTATTTCCAGGATGAGATATTACAGAAATTCAGATTGTTACAGTCCACTGGGTATATACAACATGCTATAAAAAATTCAGTCAAATTTCGTGGAGGAAAAACAGTTGTTTACAAACTGCTGTAAAATAGTAAGAGCTTATTGTACAAGATCGGGAATATCTGTCACCTCTAATATGAAGTACAATCTATTAAAAAATTTTTTACTATATGGGAAAATTAAGCACATAGAGACTATAATTATTGAATACACTATACATGACTCATTCTTAAAACCAAGGAGTTTTGTTCAATGTTGATTAAAAATCAATGCCAACATTGTAGGATTTCTTACTTTCACTACACCTGGGGAAAGCTTATTTTTGTGATGTAAATCTGAGGTTTAGCTGAAGTCAAACACAAAATAAGACATTTGATTATGAAAATCCATCCAAAGCGCGGTTGAGTTGCCTTAAACAATTTCAGAGTCTTAGGTTAAAATATTTAGTCATATAATGAAATGAATCAAAATGGTACTTTTTTAATATATCAAATATATGTTGCTCAAAATAAGAAAAACAAAACAAAACCTAAAAAAAACCACAATGCAAAATTGAAGTAATTGTTACGGTCCAGTAACTTGTAAGTAATTACTGTGCCTCTATTTTTGGCTACCCATCTTGGGACATCATGCTTCTACTCATACCTGAAAAAGATTGTTCAATTAGCTACTGTTGCAACATAGGCCCTATTGACTTGTTTCACAATGACCATGTCAAAATCCATCCAATGTAAATGCACTAATAATGTAAAATAAAACAAAAAGTGCTCAGTTCCTATCTTATAAATGTTATTCATTTGATCCCTCCAAAAATCTTTATATGTTAAGACTGCTGTTGTAAAAGATACAGATGGAATCAATGTAATCTGTTACATAGTTGTAATATTAACACATAATGCTTCTAGTTTGTTGATAAGTGATCTAATTTATAACAATTTGAGTTCTAAAAATCAGAAAGGAGAGCTAAAAAATAAATTATGTGGTAGAAATCACAGATTATGAATAAATTGTCAAATGTCTCAAATGATATAGTCTTAAGGATAGAGGAGAAACAGTAGGTGTCATAAATCATAATTATAAGGATTTTAGTACTGTTTCACATTGTAGTTTAAACTGCATTTGATCTAGATGGATCAACAAAGAAAAACCCCAAAGCTGTTTGCAGAAATGTTCTGCGTTATGACAAAATGGCTTACAGAGTAGAAGTGTGTGTCATACAGGTTTTGTTCTGGTCATAGACCTGGTTTTATTCAATATTATCATTAACCTGATAGATGATAAAATAAAAATATGTATTGCTTATCAAATTTATGGATAAACTTGCCATCTGCAAAACCAATGTGAAATAAGAGTATTTGCTAGACTTAGTACTCAAAATAACTTTGAAAAGTGGAGAAGTAGTTGCCAAAAGGTGTGGTGAAACTTAGACAAATGAAACGTCCTTGTACAGAAATCACCAGAGACAAAATACAGACTGAGGAACAACTGGTTAGGTAACTACTTAGGGGAAAAGGGAGGAGGGATTACAAACTGAGGATAACTTTGTAAAATCATGTCAGGATGAATGGTGCAGAATTTGGGACATAATTTGATGACTGGAGAAAGGCGATTTTTGCACATATCTTCAAAAAAAGGCCAAAAAGATAATACAGGGAACTACAGTATGGATACCCCATGTTAGCTTCTGGGGGAATCATGAAATCTTTCTAAAGCCCATGACTGGGCCCATGAAGGAGAAGGTAGGGAACAGTCAGTGTGGATTTACCAAGCAGAATTCATGGCTGACCAACTTGATTGCTTTATGTGACAAAATTGCTAGATTTGGGAACATGAAGAAAGCAATGAATGTTGTTTACCTTGACTTTAATAAAGCTTTCAGCACTAACAGCATTGAACATCACATTCTGGATGGGTGGAAAACTAGATGGATAAAAAGCTGGTTGGATGGTTGAGACCAGGGAGTATTGGTTAATGGGCCATGTGCTACTTGAAGGTTGGGGACAAAGGAAGTACCTTCGGGGTCTAACCTCGGGCCAGCAGAGGTGGCATCTGGGCTGTGCTCATAGGGAGACAGGAGATTGAGGGAAGAGGATTATCTCCCTTCTGTTCAGATCTTGAGACCTCATTTAGATAGTACATCCGGTTTTGGGCACCACGATACAAGAAATACATCAGCTAACTGAAGTGAGATCAACAGAAGGTTCCCAGGCTGGTTAGGAGGTGGAGCTCATGTCCTGCGAGGAGAGGCTGAGAGATCAGGGCTTCTTCAGCCTGGACAAGAGACTTCTCTGGGAGGATGTAACAGCAGCTTGCCCATACCAACAAGTGGGTTATCAGGACAATGGAGCTGGGTTCCTAATGGATGTGAATGGGGGAGAATGGAAGATAACAGACATAAATTGAAACAAGCAGGGTTCAGACTAGGTATAAGGAAAACCTTTTAACTCTAAGGACAGTCAAACTGTGGAACAGACTTCCCAGGGAGGCTGTTTAGTTTCTGTTCTTGAAGATGCTCAAGACTGGACTGGAAAAAGCCCTGATCATGCTGGTCTGACCTCACAGCTTACCCTCCTCTGAGCTGACGGTGGGACAAAAGACATCTTGATGTTCCTCCAGCCTGAATTATTTTGTGATTCTATAGTTTGGGAGACAATTTTTCATCTCTGTTCACCTTCAGTAATGCTTTTATAATGTTTTTGGTCGATCTACTTGAAGACAGACATAAAGCATTTCCCGAAAGAACAACATACATGATTGATAAAAAAAATAAATACCCATGACGTGAGAGAACTTTTGAATGAGTATGGCTTCAAAGTCAGAAGAGAATTTCATAAATAAGAAATCATCATTTGACATGGTAAGCTCTTGAAAAAGGGAAGAATAACCTGTTGTCCAGGTTCAGGACAAGTAGGGCAAGAGTTAAGTGCTTTCTTACTTTATAGCAAGAAAGATTTGGATTACATATAATTAAAAACCTTATGATACCAAAAATACTACTGATATAGACTGTACAGGGAAAGCGTTGAAGTCTTCATTGTTGGAGATGTTTAAGAACAGAAGCATCTGTCAGCAGCACAGTGATTTCTAAGAGCAGAAAAGAGAACATTTGAATATATTTCATATCGTGCATGCATAGACTATGCTAAAATGATTTAAAGCTTTCCTGACTTCAAGCCCCTATTGTTTGCAGTATAACTGGAGGTAATTTTTTTAAAAAAAAAACTTCAGACACTGAGTGTGTCAGGATTTGTTCAAAGAGTGACTTAGCTGTCAGTTTCGCTACTTTTCTCTGTAAGATTTATGTCAAATCATGTTAAAATATAACAGTACATTTTTACATGTGTCTTTGTACAAAACACACAATCTTCTTAAAATTACAGGAGCCCAAATTCTAACACTGACAGTGCATATCTTCAAATGCTTTTAATAAAACACGGATATGATGCTAATTTTCAGCAGCTCATTAAAAGCGAAAAGCAAGCCGTTATAGTTTTTCAAAGTCTGGTTATCTGAAATAGAAATAACAGCTGTAGTTGCAAGAGAGTTCATACTCGTTCTTCATAAAGAGCATTTATTTCTGTTACCTATGTGTGAAAGTGGCAGTAGTCTATTCTGAAGTATATGTGTTTACAGCTTCAGGAAGAGAGTCAGCATAAGGGATGTGGGCTCTTCTCTCCATGTGCTGCATCAGATGTCCCTCCTGGCACAGGACGTTCCCTTGTCTTCTCTGCTGAGTTCCCTAGGACACTGAGAGCAAGGTTGCTTGAGACAAAGCCATACCTTTTTCATTGTGATTTGCTTGTGTTTTAGGAAAACTGGTTGTGTGACATGAATTGTTCTTTCTCTGGACTGATAATTTAATGCAGAAATTGCGAGTCTACTCCCTTGTGTAGACTGAGCAGTCAGCTCATGACTGACTCAGGAGTAGGTGGTCCTGTTTGTTTCACGTGTTTCAGAATCGTAACCATTCGGTTTCCACCATGCAGGCAGGGTAACACAGCATTGTCTGAAGTAGAGGTTTCTGATCCTTCTTTTTCAGAGCCTTTTGACTCTGTTTTTTTTGCTGGAATGCTAGAGAGATGAGATTTAGGGTAGACTGCTAGTCAGCCTATATGGAGATGAGACTGAAGACTCTAATTCTTGCAAGATTAAAGGCTTTAAGTGAAATGAATTATAAAGGGAATAATCTCTCTCTTAGATTTTCAAGGTTGATAACTACTCTACAGATCGAATCTCACTTTTAGTCTGAGTCATCCCTGAAGCAGATATGTCATTTTATGTAAAGACTGAATCATGAACCAAGTAATTTTAGAGCAGAATAAACAAATGAAATAAATTTAATTTTATTACAAAGTGCCCTCTACACTCTACTGGGTTTTTTTTAGTGTTCTGCTTTGCTCCGCAGTCCTGTTGTATCTTTTGCTTTCAGTCATACCTCACAGACCACATTGTGAACTGATTAGAAGCAATATAAACTCTTTAATTGTAGGCTACGTGAGTTACAGTTATATTTCAATCATTTGATCAGGTGACAGAGGAACAACAGAAAAGAGCTAAAATACTATTTTAGTTTAGTTTGTTTTAATCTGCCATTGGTTAGCTGTTATCCCTTCCAACCCAAACCATTCTATGATTCTATGATAATGGATGTGTGCCTGAAACCAGAGGTTTCAGACAGTTTCTCTGCGAAAACACAAGTTTATACTAAGAAAACATCTGAATATTTCCAGGCTAGCGGACAGCAGCCACTCTTTTTATATCTGTGCGTTGGGATACTTGCTTGTGGGGTGACTCCATGTTCTTAATGTCTGATGACACTGGAATGGAAGTGTGTTTTGATTGATTTACTTATTCTTAAAGTGTCAATATTTGTCTTTAAAACTGTGAGATCGTATGAGATCTTGCTATCTGAAGTTTTGCCCTCACCATTGACAGTATTACGTGATGTTGTAATTTAACCCAGCCAGCAGCTAAACCAACCACACAGCTATTTGGTCACTCTCCCCTCCTCAGTGGGATGGGGGAGAGATAGAGAAGGAAAAAAAAAAATTGAAACTCATGGATTGAGATAGAGACAGTTTAATAGTACAGAAAAGGAGGGTAATAATGATAAAATAATATGGAAAACAAGTGATGCACAACACAGTTGCTCACCACCCAAACACGATGCTCAGCAAGACACTGAGTCATGTCACCTCCTGGCCAACTCTCATGGTTTTATTCTGACCATGACATCATGCGGTGCAATATCCAGTCAGTCTGGGTTACCTGTCCCGGCTGTGTCCCCTTCCAGCTTCTTGGGCGCACCCTCCTTCTCGTTGGCAGGGCAGTATGAGAAACGGAAAAGTCCTTGACTGCTTGGCAACCACTAAACAATTAGTGTGTTGACATTATTCTCATCCTAAATCCAAAATGCATCACTATACCAGCTACTAGTAAGAAAATTAACTCTCTCACAGCCAAAACCAGAACACGTGAATACAGTCAATAAGGAGGGCTTCACAGACCCTTTCTATTCTAATTGCCTGATCCAGTTATTATAAAGGACATCCTTATTAGACCAAACTAGAGAATTTCTATTTTTTACTGAAGTCTCTTGTATTCTCTTGTCCAACATGTATGGTTAGATGTGGAGTTTTTGCTACAAATCTGTCAGACGTTTTTATCGCCCATTTGGTTTAAGTAGCATTTTACATTGATTTATTTATATTAATAAACACGGTAATGGCTTTCTAAATTTAACTGCATTATATATTATAGTATAAAATACTATAATATATATTATGCAATTTGTGAACTTTGCAACTAAGGTAATTGATACTGCGGTAACAAGTAAGTTACAGGAAATTTAAAAGATTAACTAGCCAGCAAGGATGGTAGTTTGGATTGATTGCGGTTGTAATCTCACCTACCAAGAACTCTGAAACCTGCAGTTTATTTTGCGTCCCGTAACTTATGATATCAAGATCAGATGGGCTTGTTGACTTCATGAGTTAGACAAGTGGAATACAGTGAAATATTATTAGCTGAAACTCACGTAGCTTCACCTGACATATGGTGATTTGCATAAGCTCTTCTACACTGAACTGGGCGCTTTGTAGTACATGTTTCCTCACGTTGGTTGCTGGTTTTCATTACCAAGGGTTTGGGGTTTTTCTGAAAGTTGAAATATCTGTATCACACTGAGCAAGATATGTGTTTGCAACTGCTACAAATCTTTGAGAAAATTGTAGTCTCTTGGTGAAGTTTTGGGATATTGCTAGTGAGAAGAATTCTCAGATACTTCCCCTTGGCTCTACCTCTCATTTCCAGTGGAAAGCTCAAACAGACCAACCCAAAAGCTTTTTATTCCTTACTTTTAAAAAAAAGATGACAGAAAAGGAACACTGAAGCTCTGTAATACCTTAGGCGGAAATATCTTGTACAAAATGTCAACTTAGAATTTGTGTCTTGAATTTGGGAGAGGAGTAAAAACATTGTTAAGATTAGGAAGTCATAAAATTTCAGAATTGCAGATCATTACTGGGAGGGAGGAAATATTGAGTAAATAAATTCTCACTGTAGAAAATTTGTCTTTTTGGAGTCTGTATTTGTGTCACATGTTCTTTCACAGATCTTTCAGGGGCACTCACAATAATGTTATGACTGATTATGAAATTAAAGATGATGAAATTGGAAAGCAGATTGTAGAAGTATTCTGTGCTACAGTAGCATTCAATTATCCCAGCTCTTCCTTAGCTGGAAACAAGGAGTGGGCTAGTGAGATGCTAGGAACGAATAACAAGATATAAAGCACCTTTCTGCCACAGCCATTTTCTATGAGGTATGAAAGAGTTGTTCTGTGTCTGAAACAAGGAAGGACTGGGCTAGAAAAGGTAAATACTGAGTTATGTGAAAGCGCTAATACTCCGAGGAAGTTCTCTGCAGAAATCTAAATGAAAATCAGCTCTGTCTATTTCTGAATCTTACCAGGTAGATCAGGAAGAAGCTTAAAATGTTTTGTAAACAAACATGCAAGCTTTAGAAAAAGTTGTGTGTACTTACATGATCAGCTGTTGGCGTAAGTAAGAGTAACAATAACAGACCTTTCTGGATGAAAATGGGATATTGCATGCATGAAAGTGAGGCAATAAGATAGCTTTCAATAACAATGCTTTATTGTAAGCTTTAGAGAAGGACTCCTCCTACAGCATTATGCATTTTTATCTCTAATGTGCATTCCTACTGTCCCCCCATACATTTATAGGTCAATTATAAGGTGTTTCGATGTATCGCTGACAGTTGAGTTTATGATAAATGTAGACGTATTTCAATACCCTTCTTTAATAAATTTATTACATTTTATAAATTTTTTTGTAGAGTGTTCAACTGTTTATGGAAAGAAAGTGGTTTTGTTACTGATTAATTTGTGGTGGCAATGGAGATAATAAATTTGAAGAAATTGAGGTGGCTAGGATTTGTGGATAGGTGTTACATGACTTCAGAACACTGGACTTCTGAAGCGTGTGTGTGTTTCTCTGAATCTCGCAAAACTTTTACAACTGATCTGTATAAAACCTTTTTATGAATTTTCAATTTTTAAAGACAGTGGTTTATTTGAACACTTTTTTTTTAAAGTTGCTAATCAAATTAAGGTAATCTTGTTTCTTGGAATCAAAACAGGATACGGTTTTCCCAGCTTTATAGGGCTGTGTGTGCTCTAGCTTATAGGGCTACTGTGTGAAATCTCTTTCCCATCTCGTGTTTCTTTTGCTAGGATGAATTTTAGGCAAGTAGTATTTCTCATCACTGTACCAATTCTTTGATATAGTTGGTCCTTCTTTAAAAGTATGATCCCAGATTCTCCCATGTATCTGGTAGTGTTATTCTGCTTTGAAGATTTTGATACATAAATCATTGACATTTGTCTTTTCATACGTAAGGGCACTGCAGAGATCTGTGGATCACTGGGCTTTGAGGGTGTGTGTGTGTCAGAACAGGGCCAACATTTTTAAGATGGATTCTTCTCATTTACATTTTCAAGATGGATAAATTGAAATATTTCCTCTCATTCACAGATATCTTTTAGCAGGTGCTTATAAAAATAGTTGAAAAGTCTTCTTGTACAAGTTTCAAGATTGCATATATTGGCCACGCGTGGGATTTTTTTGTTCAATCTTGAAGCATTATTTGGTGATGGAAGAATAAGTAATGATCTATGTAGTTAACTGTGGATATTATTATATTATTATGCTGCACTTCCGCAGATTTTTGTAACAGCAAGCTTGTTATCTGTAGTTGCATATTTTAATAAGAATTTTCAAGTGTTCCTTTAAGCTATGGTGGAAATTCTTGTGATCTGTTGATGTTTACGTGACTTTTTACACTTGTCAGTCCATTATGAGGAGTTGAAAAGCTACTGCCACACCAGCTATGATAAGCTTTGTTATTATTACTGCCAAATAATCCAAAATAATCTCTAGTCAACCTATAAAGTGTAAAATTATTTTTCTTTTCAGTGGCTTTGTTACCATCATAGTTATTGTCATGACTCATATATGATGTACTAAAACTGCATACGTAATACATAGATCATGATCACTGTATTTTTTCTTAGTATGTACTGACAATAGGTTCCAGAATATGCGATCAGTATTTAGCACCTGCTAAAATTATAAGATAAAGTCATCTTGACTTTAATGCCATGAGGCTGACTATAGAAAGTACTTCCATAAGGAATCTTGGAAATACAGTTAAGATTTCTCTTTTGTATTTAAGTAACAGCTGAAGTAGGTAAATAAATGTGGCATTGTGTGGTTTTAATTTACATCTGCATAAAATGTAAATTTACTTTTGTTTGACATTGTAGACTGGAGGTTGCTAGACCAACCTTCTTCTTAAACCATGGATAACTTCAAAAGATGCTATGACAACATGGCAATACAAGTGATGTGACTGCTTTCCTCTTCCTCTGCAAAACTGGTAATTTTTTTGTGAAAGGCAATTACCTTAGTCAAGCACAATTCACCTTGAAACTAGCCAGCATTCCTTTCAGAAAATATCATAGAATGGTTTGGATTGAAAGGGACCTCAAAAATCATCTAGTCCCAACCTCCCTGCCATGGATAGGGACACCCTCCACTAGACCAGGCTGACTAAAGCCCCATCGAACCTGGCCTTGAACACTGCCAGGGATGGGGCAGCCACAACCTTTCTGAGCAACCTGTTCTAGTGTCTCACCACCCTCACAGTAAACAATTTTTTTCTAACATCTAATCTAAATCTAACCTCTTTCATTTTAAACCCATTCCCCCTTGTCCTGTCACTGCACTCCCTGATAAACAACCCCTCTCCATCTTTTCTGTAGGCCCCTTCAGGTACTGGAAGGCCTCAGTTAGGTCTCCCCAGAGCTTTCTCTTCTCCAGGCTGAACAAGCCCAACTCTGTCAGCCTGTCCTCATAGGAGAGGTGCTCCAGCCCTCTGATCATCTTCATGGTCCTGCTCTGGACTTGCTCCAATAGCTCCATGTCCTTCTTGTACTGGGGACCCTGGAGTTGAACACAGTACTCCAGGTGGTGTCCCATGAGAGCAGAACAGAAGGACAGAATCACCTCCCTCGACCTGTTGGTCACGCTTCTTTTGATGCAGCCCAGAATACAGTTGGCCTTCTGGGCTGCAAGCACACATTGCTGGCTCATGATGAGCTTTTCATCAACCAACACTCCCAAATCCTTCTCCTCAGGGCTGCTTTCAATCCATTCTCCGCCCAGCCTGTAGCTGTGCTTGGGATTGCACTAACCCATGTGTAGGACCTTGCACTTGGCCTTACTGAACTTCATGCAGTTCACACGGGCCCACCTTTCAAGCCTGGCAAGGTCCTTCTGGATGATATTCCTTTCCTCCAGTGTGTCGACTGCACCACACGGTTTGGTGTTGTTGGCAAACTTGCTGAGGGTGCACTCGATCCCACTGTCCGTGTTGCTGACAAAGATGTTAAACAGTACTGATCCCAGTATTGACCTCTGAGGAACACTGCTCGTCACTGATGTCTGCTTGGGCATCGAGCTGTTGACCATTCTTTGAGTGCGGCCACCCAGCCAGTTTTTTGTCCATCTGTCAAATCCATGCCTCTCCAATTTAGAGTTGAGGATGTCACGTGGCACAGTGTCAGATGACTTGCACAAGTCCACAAAAAACTTCCTCACAATTAGTAAACTTGCTAGCAAAGATGCTTTTGCTTCTTTCCAATATATGTCTTCCATCTCTCCCTGGCAGTCCTTGTTCCTTGAAGAAGATGCTGTGATTCCTTAAATTGAAATCCTAAAACCACCACCACCACCCATCCAGTCAAGTGTTAGTCTGTAGAATATGTCCTACTCTACCAGATTGCAAGTACACTCAAGTGTCTAAGCTCAGAAAATAAAGGTGGCTCAGAAAAATTTAACTGTTTAGCAAAACTGACTTAAATTGTCAGTGATTTCCATGTTTGGTGGTGGTTTTTTGTGGTGATTTGGTGTTTTGGTTGGTTTTATTTTTTCTTTTCTTGTTCTGGCCACATTCTTTAGCTTACAAGTAGTATTTTCTGTTATATCCAAATATAATAGTCCTATATAATTTTCTGCACAATTTGCTTTTCTCTGAAACCCTTGTCCTATAATGAGTTCCAAGGGAAACTTTTTTCTCTTCCATTGCATGCCTCTGAAAAACACCCTCTAGAATTTCTTCAGGAGCTTAAAAAACACCAGGCAGCACAGCACAGAAAAAGCAAGAGCTGAAATCCTGCTTTACCCAGCGCTCACTGAGCCTGGACGAAAATTTCAGTAAGGGGCTGGTAATGCTTCCATGCATGACCTTCTAGGCTCTACCAGAAAGAACTGAGTTGCTACATGCTTCAAAGCCATGATCTGCAGAGAATCTTTTCATTAAAATATATTGCTACATTTGTACAATAAGAATTTTATGTCAATGTAATTGTTTTTCTTATGCCCCTTTCCATATGTTGGGTACAACTGTAAAGCAGACATCTAGGGTGTACAGGAAGGATAAAATCATAAATATAATCTCATATTTTGTGTTAGTGCATCCTTGGATAAATCTGTTCTGCTTTGTTTTGGGGTTTTTTTATGACTACCTTTCTTCAAGTGTTCTATAACAAGTAAAAATTTAACTAGCAATTATACTGCTTTGTGTTGTCCAGTTGTAATTAATATTTTTTCTGTATTTATGTGACGAGAGAATGATGAGACTTAGAGTTTTGGGGTCCTCCCTACAACACTGTGGGGATTTATATCTTGTAAGCAGAAGGAAGAGAGGAATAGATTTAAAAAACTGTGATTCTCAAGCCAGAATTTGCTAATCAGTTAATTAAAAAAGTGTTGCAATGAAAGCCTTTTTGGAAGAAGGAAATTCTTTTTAATTTATTTTAATGTAAGCAAAAAGGGAGGAGTGGAGAAGGGGATTTTGGAGGGAAGGAAACTATATAAACCCCATATGTTGATAATGGAAGAAATGTTTGTCACTATCATTTTATTTTGTTCTGAAGTTCAGCGCAGAGCATGGCCTGGTTATGTGTTCTTGATTGAGATGAAAGAAGTCCTACTGTTAAGTGATTAAAGACTTAGCAAATTATAAGTGCACGTATGCTGGAGAAGAGAAAATTTAATGGAGTAAAAGGGAAATATAAAAGTCTCTCTACTTTTGAAATCTGTATGTCATGTTATACACTAATAATAATTAAAAATTGGCAAAAGGTCTGTGCCGTTTAGCAAAACCTTATGTGGAAGATGTGGAGTGGCTGTTAAAGGGGGGAGATCTGCTGTGTATATTGCTACCTTTTATGAGAACAGCTCTTTGGTTGTCACAATCTGGTATCAAAGAAAATAATTCTGCAGCTCACTGAGCCAGCCTAGGCATAAAGAGACTTCACTGAGTTGTGAAATTCTGGAAGTAAAATTATATGCAAGTAATTGGTAATAGAATTTTAAATTTAATTTTTATTTGGTACAGTTGTTGCATGAAAGTGTTTTCAGAAAAGATATTTAAAAAGTAGACAACTGGTACTGCTTACTATCTACAACTACGCAAACTGGTTATTTTTTTTCCTTTCTGAGATTTTTTGCCGATTCTTACGGACACTTAGAGAAATTCAGAGTAGATATAAATTCCACTTGTGCTCAAGTCCAGATATTTTACCAAATATTTTATGTTGTTTACTTCATAGTCCTTAGAGTTTGGAAGACAGATCTCCATTACTGTAAGTGCTTTGCTAGGTCTTGCTTGTTCTATATTGCTCTGTTAATAGATAAATTAAATTGTTATTTTGTAGAATATAAAATTCAACAATACTTAAAAGCTGCTCTTATATCCAGGCTATAGGGTATATTATATTCTGCTGGACTGAAACCTCTCAGGCAAAAAGTATTAAATACCTCTTTCCCATGTTTCGTGTAAATTCTTTATCTGTTTTAATATTTTAATAATTTAATTATTTAATATTATATATAATATAATATTTATTATATAATTAATAATTTAATTTGTATTTTAATATATTTCTGAAAGTATATACTTTAGTACAAACAAAATACATGCACTTTTTTGTTCTCTATTTCTGGAATTTCATAGAAATAGTTTTTCTGCCTTGTCTTTGAATATTTTTATTGACAGGAAACATAATGAACTGCAGTTCTATAAACACTCCTTGCAGGTAGCACTACAAATCTAAACAAAAGAAACAAAAAAACCCTCACAAAAATCCCTTGTGCAAAAGTCTAATTTCCATTTCTGTGGAAAGGTGTTAGTGTAGAGAAATTCTGCACTCGTGCTTAGCTTATCTCAAGACTATTATAATAGCAGGCAAAATCCGTTTGCTATCTTTATCAGAGAAATTATAATCATGATGTCATCAGTCAAATATTGTTCATATTAAGAATATGCTATTCAGACCTTTATTCCTCATTCCTGTGACTTTTCATATACTTATTTCATTTGAATTTCCATACGACATTGCAAAATATATTCAGCGTTGAGTTCTTTGAACTTTGTTCGAGAGCCATCATGCGACTACACAGAGTTGTAAGCCTCTATTTTCCTGAAAAGCCTGGGGAAAATGAGCAAAAGACCACCCAAAACAACCTTATCTTCTTAAAAATGTAAAAGAAAATTTTATGCACAAGTAAAGTTTTGACAGTTGTCAGAACTTGGAATATGGTAGGAAGAAAGCTTTGGAGCCTGTGCCATACACCAGCAGAGTTGGGTTAGCATCGAGTTCAGAGAGTTTTAATACATAGTTAAAGGTCCTTTCTAAAAAAACAGACCTTCAACCTGAGATTTCTTGTATTGTAGTAGTTAATTTCTAATCCCAGCTACAAAATTCAGGTACATCCAGAGGTGGTGTTTCAAACTGTGCTTATCCCTTGAGGAAATATTTTTGAATGAAAAAATGTCACCCACACCTCCTTTGGAAACCAGCTCAAAGGTACATCCTATGAACTTCTTGTTACAGGCCTGTAATCAACAAGCAGAGTTTTCTCTCCTAGGGCAGTTTTGTTTTCTCCAAAGAAATACTAAGCATATGATAAGCACTGATTGCAACTTCTTAATCAATTTTTTCCTATTAATCAACAAGGAATCCAAATGATTCCATCTTAGGTTCCATACTAGATGCCAGATGTAGCTAATAATATGGGAAAGCCAAAGCCAGCATGGAGATGAATTTGACAGGGGATGTAAAGAGAAGCAAGAACAGATTTTATAAGAACATAAACAGCAAAAGGAACACTAGGCAAAATGTCATCATGCTACTGAATGCATCTGGGAAGCTCCTGACAAAGGACGTGTTGAAGGCAAAGATACTTAATGCCTTTTTCCCCTCAGTCTTTACTGGTAAGATCAGGAACCCTAGTCCCCTGAAACTAGAGTCAAAGTCTGGAGCAAGGAAGACTAGACCTCAATGGAGGAGAACCAGGCTAGGGAGCACTCTGCAAAACTAGGCATACATGTCTATGGGGCTTGATGGGTTGCACCCACGAGTGCTGAGGGAGGTGGCTGATGTCATTGTGAGGTCACTCAGTTATCTTTGAAAGATCACGGTGATCAGGAGAGGTTCCTGAAGACTGGAAGAGAGGAAATGTCATTCATCTTCAAGAAGAACAAGAGGAAGGATCTGAGGATTACACATTGGTCAGCCTCACCTTAGTTCCTGGGAGGGCAATGTAGCAACTACTCCTGGAAACCATTACTTAATGTGAAGGAGAAACAGGTGCTCAGGAGTAGTCAGCATTGACTTATGAATGGGAAATCATGCTCAATCACCCTGATAGCCTTCTACAACAAGATGACTAGTTTGGTGGGTAAAGGGAGAGTAGTAGATGTGTTTACCTCTACTTCAGTAACATCTTTCACACTATTTCTCATACCTTTCTTAGAAAAACAAAACAAAAAAACCCCAAAACCCAAACACAAAAAACCCAACAGATTAGATAAGTGAACAGTGAGGTAGATTGAAAACTGACTGAATCGTCAGGCCCAGAGGATGGTGATCAGTGGCACAAAGTTCAGTTAGAGGCAAGTCACTAGTGAAGTACCCCAGGGATCAAGAGTGGAGCCAGTACTGTTTAACATCTTCATTAATGAGCTGGATGATGGGGCATAATTCTATTCTATAATGTATGCTCAGCAAGTTTGCAGACGATACAAAACTATGAAGAGTGTCTGATATACCAGATGGATGTGCAGCTATTCAGAGGGACTTTTGGTGGGCTGGAGAAATAGGAAGAGAGGAATCTCGTAACATTTAACAAAGGGAAATTCCAAGTCCTGCATCTGGGGAGTAGTCACCCCAGGCACCAGGACATACTAGAGCTGACCAGCTTGAAAGCAGCTCTGCAGAAAAGCACCTGTAGATCATGGTGGATACCAAGTTGAACATGAGCCAACTGGTGTGCCCTTGTGGCAACAGCTGCATGTGGAAGAGTGTTTCCAGCAGTTAGAGGGAGGTGGTCCTTCCTCTTCTGCCCAGTACTAGTCAGACCACTCTGGGGGTGCTAGGTCCAGTTCTGGGCTCTCCAGCACAAGATATGGACTTTAACTGGAACTACTCTATTGAAGGGCTACAAAGATGTATAAGCAACCAGAGCATCTGACATACAAAGAGGGTCTGAGAGAGCTGGGACTGTTCAGCATGAAGGAGAGAAGGCTCAGGGGGATCTTATCGACTTGTATAAATACCTGATAGGAAGGAATGAAGGAAAGGGAAACAGGCTTTTGTCAGTGATAGGACAAGGGGCAATGGATGCATATTTAAAACTGTGAAAATCCATATGAATGCAAGAAATCCTGTGATTCTGTAAAAAAAACAGCCATACAGCCCCAGAACAGGAATAGAAAAGCCTTCCTATGCATCCAAGTGCTTCCTTGGCATACCATTATTACTTCAATTTAGTCTAAATCAGAGGTCTTCTATACAGTCCAGTTGTGGCGCACAGTGAATAAGAACATGGCGAGCTCTGATACAGTGTAAGACTAAAAGTCATTGACATAAAGAAGAACCACAATCTATGTTTCTTCATTTATTACTATAATAAATGGATGTTTTATTACAGCAATAAAAGATGGTGCCATCGCTTATCTACACATTGAAGAAAGAGGAAAAGCTGAAATATGAATAACCCTATTTATGGTTTATAGTGTTCTTGCCACAGAAACCTGGCCAAAACTTCAATCAGATCTGTACATAATAACAAATGAACCAAAGGGTTATCCTCTCTAGTCTCATTAGGGTAAAGATCCTGTTGTCAGGAGCAGTCTAAAATAAAGGGTAGCAAGAGCACCTCTTCTGTGTCTAGCAGAACTATACATAAAACATGCTGACGTAGCATACGGATATCAATAAACTCATTGTGAGGCTGTTCTACCTTGTGCATCTTTATTGTATAGAAAACCAAAAATCCCAGTGTTAATTATGTAATATGGGATTTATATAGTTCTCCTTTACTTTTTCAGGAAATGTACATACGAACTATAGACATGAAAGAGATTAGGTTTTTTACATGGCAAATAAGTCTGGAATTCCTTTACAACGTTGTTCTTTCCACAGACTTAAACGAAAAGTGTAGCTCGTTGCTTTGTTGAAATAAAAAAACACCAAATACCACCTTTTCACTTTTAACATTCAGTCCATAGGATTTAGACAATTTCCAAAGGGTCTGAAAATCTAATGTAATCTTCAGCATATTACAAGCAAAGAATGAAAAAACTGCAAGAAGAGAGCTTGAAAATAAATCAGAATTAATTATGCGAACAAATGAATGGATTGACTAAATTTAAAGACACAATTATATGACAAATTATGCTGAAAATGAAATTGCTCACTGAAATAGAAGCAGCTCCCTAGAGGCCACCTCTGTTGTGCAATACTGTCATGAAAAGCACCAATTTAAAATGTCTCTGTTTTATTCAATAGATATATGCATATAGAGAACATGTTTGATTACTTTACTGCCTGAACTTTTTGTAATTTTTGTGGCTTGTGTCTTAGCACTGAAGTGCCAACACACAAGTTTGGGAAAAAATAGGATGGATCATTAGCAGGATTCTTGACTAAATTCAGATTCATTTGGTGAAACTCACTGTTAAAAGCGATCAACATAGATGCCAAATGATGCCATTTTAACAACCTTTTTCCATGGCTCAGCTAAGCAGACATACTTCACATTACATAGTGTTTTTAAGAAAACAAAAACCTGCCAATGAAGCTGGAAAATATCCTGAAGTATAAAATATTTTTTATCTATTCTATTAGTAATATAGTCCTAATGCTATGAAGTCTACTTAAAATCAATCTTTTTAGATTAAGTGGACCTTTTGGGGTAGTTTTGTATGCTCATATTATGTAGAGACACCCAGAAACTTTCTGATGAAACGTGTTTATAGTCAAATTGAAAAAGCATTTGAAGAACAAGTGCATCGTAAACTGTGTCTCCAAGTTGCATGGGTGTTTCTGTCTACGGCTATATTTTATTTTTTTTACCTTATTATGCGTTAGTATGCACAGACATGTAGTGTTTAAGTGTATCAGCATCTGTGTACCTTTGTTACATAAAAATGAATGAATCTAAAGGCCACTAGATAGTGTTGATCTGTTAATATAACATATAAATTAAAAACAAAACTGACATCTGTAATTAGTGACTTTGAAGCAGTAACAAGAATGAATGAAGCAAAGTCTTGTTGGCTGTCTTCATAAGAAACATGAGAAGAAAAATCAATAATGGTGAAATAATGTCAAGATGAAACCGTGAGGAAAGCAAAATTTGGTTTTGAGCCTCTGAAGGAGTATATTGTAAATAGCTGTGAACAAGAAAATTTGAAGCTGTTAAGCAGTAGCTGAATTTTCCACTAACCCTTAGTTACCTAGTTATTTTTAGGTTTATTATATCTTATGATAATGATGTCTCTCAGAGATTGGGGATAAGCAGAATAAAGGGAAGAAGGGTTCACATTCTCAGACAGAGTTCAGGTTTCTACAGAAAGGAGTTCCTTTGATGTGTTCTAAATTGTTTTCCTCTTCCAGCCTAACATTTCTCTTGTTCTGCATATCACAATCCAGCTTTCCTTTCAGATCAGATAATAGAAAAGAAGGAAATAAAGCCCAAGAAAGGCAAGCAGATGAAGACCTTCAGGAGGAAGGTCTGCTGCTGTTAATAGAGTGTCTGATGCTATAATGAAGGATCAAAGGAGAGGGTGCCAAACTGTCTTTTGGTGCTTTCAGGAGATGTAGTTTTGCAAAGGAGACAAGAAGATTGAGCCCTATGCAAGAGTTTTCTTTTGCTCCTGTGAAGGCTCTGGTGGAAAGAAGTTCATGAGGGATTAAACAAAATGGTCAGAGATTAAAAAGATGCAGAAATTTAGATATTGTGATAGACAAGGATAGTAGTGTTTGGGGAAGCACTGTGTATTTTTTTAATTAATAATGAGTTTGGGCAAAGCTCAGTTGTAACTAAGTCCTTAGTAACTTGTTCTGTGCTTGAAGACTAATAGAATTACAACTGTGAAAGGTAAAAGTTTCTCTAGCTTCAAGCCACATATACAGACAATTATTTAGCAAAGCAGATTTGTTCCAAGTCTTGTGTAACTGGCAAAAGGAAGCAACTATAATCTCTAACGTCCTTTTAAACAATCTTACTACTGAGCTACCTCTACCAGAGGTATTAAAGTAGGCTTTATTGGTAAGAATGTTGTGTATTCCTACTGATTGAAGCATGATTCTTGGCAGATTTTCTGCTCTGGTCACAGGTTCTTCTTAGCTTACCTCAGCTTGTCCATGTCAGATATGAGACTCTTTGAGGAATGATTTGGAATTCATATTTAAAATACATGGGCTCCATTGCAGGGGTAAGAAATTTATATCTGAAAATTTGCAGTGTGGACTCTTTATGGCACCTAGGTAGGGAGAATTCTTTGACCTTACTCAGAAGCTGAAGTTTAGATGCATCTGATTATACCTGAGGAGGAATAAATTGAGATGAGATAATGGTGAGGAACAAAAGCACCGACTCCTAATTAACACAGTTCATTCTTCAGTACCTCAGTACCTTGAAATATACAAGATTTTCAAGTTTCAATTCACTGACATAATGAGAAAAACCTTTGTTATTCCTTAGCCGTTTAACCTTGCTAATGGCTTCTGTTTCTTTCAGACCAAGAGATTTGTAGTAAAACAAGGTAGAGCCAAAAACATTAATTAAATTCCATGAACAAACTTTCTCTTCTTTGTTTTTTGAGCAGTTTCAGATCACACTGGAAGTAAGGTTTGTTTCTGTCATAGGAACCTGTTTGTTCATTAAGATCAATTATATGACCTATATGAAATGAAATACTGTGAAACAATGTATGTAGTGATAGGAGCCACTGATTTGTAACAAATCAGCTATTTTATAGTGATAATTGTGTGGATTATGTGCCTTTTAATTCTGAAAAATTTATGCTAATGCAAACAAACACGTCAGTTTCCTGGATCATAGTCAAAGGAATCATAAATAAGAGGAGCATGTAATGCAGCTTACAGCTGAGCAAGGGATTGCTGTCTGAGTTTCTTCCTATTCATATGCAACCTGTAAAAAGGGAGTCATAGCAAAGATTATGGTCCTGCTCCAGTTCCTCTTTGATCAACATATAGCTGACCAGCTGTAGTTGTGAAAAAAAGATATGCCACTTAAAATTATGTTCTAGTGAACGCAGGCTATTATCTTTACATGAAGTACCACAAGCGAGGAAGGATTCTGTTGTCTGGCACTTGATTCTGTTACAAACTTCTCCCTAGGATATTTTAGAGTGCTTTAATGTCACCGTTTGGACTGACATTCAAAATATTCACCTTTAAGTTTGCGGTCTGGTAAAATGGTTGGTTGTCTCACTAGGTTGAATGCCCATATTGTCATTTCACTGAATACTTAATTGGATATGTTGAATATTAGAGAGAATGCTAAGTAGAATTTTCTGTATCAGAAGGTGTTCTGGAACAAAAAAAAACCTCATGAAATCATTCTTGTCTTCCTGTAGCAGTTTGATTTGTGGATGTTGAAACAGAAAGTCATGTATTCTCACACATGAATAGAAACAAGCATGGCTTTCTGGAAGGGTGTAGTTATTTAACTTACGTCAATATTTCTCAGGAAGATTAGTGTCCAGAATAGCCATATGGTGTGCTGGGACTGGATATGCAATAATGATGGGGCATGTGCACACCATCTTGAAGCAGCTAAATTACAATATTGCAGTCTATTTATTCTGATTCTTGCCTAACAAAAAATCCCATCTGATGTTGTTCTGTCTCCCATCAATATGAATTTGTGAACAAACTCACAGACTACTTTCAAACAGAGCAGCCTGTGAAGTGTGCTAATCCATGACCTATGCCTGAGTAACTAAAAGCCTATTGTGGTCATCCAGACACCTTTTATATGACTGCTTGTCGTACCACAGTTGGGAGTGTTCTTCAGGGTAGTCTTCTGCAACAAACAAGATAAATAGCCATCAATTCTCAAACATACCCTTGCCATTACTGTATCTAGAGTGAAGGGTTATGGAATGTTTTGGGAATTGAATATACTCCCTATATAGAACAGAAGTGTACATTAGCTAGTTGGAAACCTTTTCAGGCTATTACAGGTGTTTTATAACATGTATGCAGGGAGAAAACACAAAAGGGCAAAGCTCAATTAGAGTTGAAACTGGCCAGTGTTGTGTCAGACACCAAGGTGTATTTTAAGTATGTTAATAGCAAGAAGAGATCTAAAGAAAACATTGGATTGATACTTGTTGAAGATGGTCATCTGACTAACAGGGATGAAGAAAAAGCAGAGACATTCAAATCTTTTTTTTGCTTCAGTCTTTAATAATACTGATAGACCTTGGGCTGCTTGACCCTCTAAGTTAGAGGACTGCAGGTGTGGGAACAGTGACTTTCCGTTTGCGGACACTGAACTTGTAAGGGACCAACTGTATCAGCTAATGTTCATAGGTCCATCAGGCCTGATGGGGTTCATCCCAAAGTTCTGAAGGAGCTGGTGAATGTTACAGCAGGCCCCCTCTCAGTCACCTACCAAAAGCCTTAGGAGCATGGAGAGGTCCTGGCTGACTGGAAGCTAGCCAATGTTACTCCATTTACAAGGAGGGTGTGTGGGAAGATTCAGGGAACTACAGACCTGTTAGTCTAACCTCAGTTCCTGGAAAAATTATGGAGATTATACTGGGTACTATTGAAAGTCATTTAAGGAGTAATGCAGTCATTATGTCAACATGGGTTCACAAAGGGAAAGTCCTGCTTAACTAGTCTGATATTGAGTGAGATCACTCACCTAGTGGATGAAGGGCAGGCAGTGGATGTAGTTTTTCTATACTTTAGTAAGGCTTTTGATACTGTCCCTCACAGGATTCTTCTGGACGAATTGTCCAACTGTAGGATAAGCAGGTAGACAGCACACTGGGTGAAGAACTGGATGAAGGGCAGAATTCAAAGGGAATGAGGCTATCTCTGGCTGGTGACCGATCACCGGTGGCGTTCGTCAGGGTTCAATTCTAGGGCCAATTCTGTTCAATATATTTATCAACAATCTGGATGCAGGAGCAAGTTTGCTGATGATACCAAACTGGAAGGTGCTGTTGACAGTGTTGAGGGACAGGAGGCCTTGCAGAGGAATCTAGATGGATTGGAGCATTGGGCAATGATTAACGGGATGAAATTTAACAACTTGAAATGCTGGATTCTGTACCTAGGATGGAGCAATGCTGAGTGCAAGTATAAATTGGGTGAGGAGCGGCTGGAGAGCAACCCTGCAGAAAGGGAACTGGGGGTGCTGGTTGACAGCAGGCCAATATGAGTGTGCCCTGCAGGCCAAGAAGGCAAACTTCATCCTGGGGTCCATTAAACACAACATAACGAGCCAGTCAGAAGAGGTGATTATCCTACTGTGTTCAGCATTGGTACAGCCTCACCTTGAGTACTGTGGGCATTTCTGGGCCCCACCATTTAAGAAGAATGTGAAGGTCCTTGAATCCAAATTTCTCTAATCAGTGTTGTTATATAATTATGATATTACATATGAAAGATTCAAGAATGTTTTGGTCTTACAAAGCCTGTATCTGTTTCCTAAGGAGAAAAAAAACCCAAACAAACCCATCAGTATTTCAGCATATCAGTCTTGACGTATTTTTGCTGAAACAAGGGACTGAGTACGTTCAGTTCTGATAACAACAGGGGAATCAAACAATGAGCAACCCTAATGTAAAGAAAATCCTCAAGAAAATATAGTACAGCAAGGCCAACATGCTGGTTTTTATTTCAGACTCCCATCTCAAATTTTACTGAATCACTTCTGCCGTATGATATCAAGTGAGTGGCATTCTCCTGAAGTTGCCTTGTGAAAGCCTGCCTGGTGCAGGCTGGGAAAGATACCTTGTACGGAGTTTCTCAGTGCCTTTGCAAAGTGGCATAGTCTGGTTGCTAAACAGTGATTTTAGACTATTAAGATAAGTCAGAAAAAGGAACTAAATTACAGGGGACACTTCAGTCTTTAGTTGACAGAACTATTTTCCATTGGCGACTTTCCACTTTCTCAGATGCAGTACCTGAAACAGATAAGAATTTAATTCTACTGCTAAGGATTCAGTTAATAATACAGGTAATAATTACAGCAGTGAAGTTAATGATCTCATTTTGTGCAGGCCTAGATACTGTAAAATGCTGCTGACTATTACCTGGATACATCAGATACTCAGTAATGGAATTTCCTTAAGCTTGTCTCTGGTAGAGAGAAAGAGTAAACACTGAAGATAAACTTACATTTTTCATAGAAGAATTGTGTTTTCGCCGTGAAAGCAAACTCACATGGACAATAATCTTTTTCCTTTATGCATGTAATTTCAGGCTAATTATCTTCACAAATAGTGCTCAGTCCTATTTTGGGGAAAAAAAATAGAGTTCAGATGAGTTATGACAGTATTTTAAAAAACAGTGTCTTAATTTGATTAGCTACATTTTAGAACTTGCCATCTGTTAAAAACTGTGATATATCCAGAACCGGAGGGTAATTCTAGCCATATTCATACCTTTGCATTTTTTTTACTTTTTTAAATCTGATTCATATCTTGAGGAACTCCCAGAGGTTCTCAAACTATGTACAAGGATTATTGATGCTGATATTAGAAGCATATGAAATAATACATTATTTAGTTGTCTTTAATATTAAAAGATAGATGTTAAGGTCCAAGAGAAATGCTTGTCCTAACATGCATCAGAATTTTTGGATGTGATTCTTTGAGGAAAAAAAAGTAATTTGGAATATTGTCATTTCTGTATGGATAAACAAGACCAGAATCCTACCTAGGTCAATATGGTACTGCCAAAATCAAGCTCTTGGAACTGTGAATCTGGCTTAAAAAGGCATGAGATTAAATTAAAAATCACAAGACAGAAAATAGAAGTAGTTAAATAGACATTACTGTGCATATATATTTTACAGGTATACATTATTAAAGTTACACATGCTCTAAAATACATTTCAGAGATTGTTAGAATTAACCTTCGGTTGTGGAAATAAAACTTAGATTTCAAAACATTTTCTTCAATTACTTTTTCAGAAATGGTCCAAAAAAAAAGTGCCAGAATTTTTTTGACAAAAGTAATCAAATACCATAATACTCTTTTCCAAACAGTATTCTTATGCAGCTGTTTTGTTGTAATAAGTAGGAAAAATATTCTGCATTTCATGAGATAGAAAATGAACCTAAAGAATTGTTATTGCTACCTCAACACATTTGTTATGTGTAGTAAAAAAACCCACAAACCACTGTCCAAGTGAGTTTATGCTATAGTTCTCAGTTCAGTAAAGTCTCTCTGTACAGGTGAACTTTTATCATCCTTGTTCAAGTCCTGCTAAAATATATATATACTCTGTCTGTTAAACTTATCCTCCTGAATTGATCCTATATAAACAGAGGCACAAGGCATGAGGAGGAGCAGCAGAAAGTTGAAGTGATCTGGTCAAGGGTAAATGGCTGGGCAGAAGTGGGGGGAAAAAACCCAGCTATAATCTTAAAATTTTATTCTGTGCTGTGGTTTGTACCATACGCGTATTCTTTCTAAAGTGAAAAGTCAAGGAGCAAATCTGTGTCTTCACCTGCAACTAACACGATAAGAAAAAGACAGGAAGGAAGATGTTTGGTCTTAAGTATCGAAGAAGAAATATCTATTTTTAGCAGACTCATGCCTAGGTTTCTATTGAAGCTTTTATTTTTTTTTCTTAAATCTTTTATAAAATACATTCTACATTATATTGACGAGAGTTAACACAATAACCATAGATGCCAGGTACATGACATACGTTCTATGTGCTCTCATTAGTCTTTGATATTTATTTAAGAGTAATGTCTTTATTCCTAATAGTGATTTTCTGAGAGAATACCATTGAATCTGAGCTGTGTCAATTCGGTGTACGGGCCTTGGGGAAATTTGTCATTTGCTCTACAGGATCCTTCAGTCTTATTTTCTCTCCCTGTCCTATTGAGGAGGGGAAGTGAGAGAGCAGCTGAGTGGGCATCTGGTAGCCAGCCAAAGTTAATCCACCATAAGTATGTAATGAAAAGTAGTTATGGGAATATAGATATCAACCTGACTTTTTTTTTTTAAATTATCATTTTAAAAGACTAATTTCAATAGCACATTTATTATACATGCTTTAAGTGGTGGTCCTAGGTCATCTATCAATTGACCAGTATCTTTTGTTTGAACCCTGAAACTAGTATGGTAAAGTAGGTGTGACATGGTATAGTAAACATAGGTGTGCCATGTTCTGAAATTTGAAATAGACACAACAGAATGAAACTGTAAATAGCATAATTTTCATTTGCAACAGATCTTAATCTTCTGGTTGTCTCTATTTACAAGGAAATACAACAGAACTTACCGTAGAGGTGTTCCAGCAGAATTAGGACCCATCTAGAATGATTGTCTTATCAGGACCTATAACTTTGGATAGTGTTTTTCTTGGTGATACTAGAATTATTTGACAGCTGAGGACAATCCTGTTGAGAAAAGCTGTGTTGTACTTGAGGCACCTTCATATTAAATGCTCATTTTATCTTCCGTCAGCTCTGCTCTTGAATACATTGTTGAATAAGCAGTAAGTTGTATATACAATTCCAACAAGGGTGTGGGTGATAAGGGAATAGAAAATACAAAATTATGGAAAGAACAAGGAAATTATATAGGCACTTGTTCATACTGGGTAGTTCATACTCGTGTTGTTTCTTACAGTGTATTACCAAAAACTTTGCAAAGAATCTTCCAAGTTATTAGTGATGAACTCTTAAATATTTAAATATTGTACATCTGTTCAAGGCCATAACTATTTTCTTTCTGAAGAAATAAACTTTTCCAAATACTAGAGGGACCAGTAAGTTATTCAATAAAGTATTCCATGCTTTTTATAGTTATTAAGAACATAATGTATTAATTATACGACATCTTGATCAAAATTAGTGCTGTATAGTGTGACAGTTAAGTGCACATATGTTTGAACAAAAAACAAGTCCCCAGCAGTAAAACTAGAGCTACACTAAGAAATTAAAAAAACCAGCCCTTTTGACCTGTTGATCTGAAAATTACTGTTTATAAACTATCTCCTTTGTACAAATCAAGAGTCTAATCCATAAACCTGCACAGTACAGATAAGACAAGGTTTTCCTTTTGTCTTTTTAATTCACAAGTAGACCTGCCAGTAGACATCCAAGGCCCACCCCTACCCACTGTTGTGACTGGGTAAAGCCTTACAGCTAGAAATAGAGAAACGGAACATAAAGTAGGGGTCATAGCTCGGCCTTGCCTGCAGTGACTTGCAACCAGAACAAAGACCGCTTTCAGTGATTCAGAAGGAGAACATGTTAAACGATGCTCTAACAGGTTTCTGTGTTTGTTCAGCATCTAATTAACAGAATGGTGCTGATCCATAACTAGGGCACCTAAGCAATACAGTAATAATAATAGTGGTGATGATGGCTAGCACAGGAAATGCAGGAACCTCAGAAACAGTAAATTGATGAGTGCAAAACTTACTAGAAAATTTGTCTGGAGGAAAGAGTAATTAAGTATTTTCATTTAAAAATTCACTTGCAGACTTAGCACAGTATATGTATTTCATATACATGGGTTTGGTT
This sequence comes from Psophia crepitans, assembly GCA_013399095.1. Taxonomy (NCBI): domain Eukaryota; kingdom Metazoa; phylum Chordata; class Aves; order Gruiformes; family Psophiidae; genus Psophia; species Psophia crepitans. The sequence goes on along the minus strand of VWZZ01000909.1, from coordinate 347,466 downwards.
TTGGAGGACTTTTTTTTGTTTGTTTGTTTTAATAGATAGGCTTACTGAATTAAGTGCTTCCCAGCTTACCAAGTACTGCCTCGTTAATATGTTAACCCCCTGAAAACGTTTGCTGTTTATAGAAGTAATCAGGAAATGCTTCATTTTCACAGAAAAAAAATATATTTAAAAAAAAATTGTTTACTTGATTTTAATGAAAACCAAGTAATATCTCAAATATTTACATTCAAAGAGTTCTGTGGGGAAAAAATATTATCTAGAAACCATTTAGCAGAAACATTGTGACCATTATTAGATAGAGGCTAGATGGTTAGTTTGCATGGTCTCTGAATCAAAGTGAATTGGGCAAAGCAACTGAATGTCTTACCAACATGTAATGATAATGTTTGGCATTCATGATTCAACAACATATTAAGGTAAAAAATAAAAGGTTTTTCTGAGTTTTAAAGAACTGCATTTTCCAACCATAATTCTGGTAGCAATTGTGGCAGTCTATTTTTATAGTGGATGATACTGTTACAGGGTTTGTAATACAGTGATGCAAAGACATTCATGTTTTGAATAGTAGTTCGTAACCCAGGTTGAAAGTATGATTAATGAAATACCAGATAGAGAGACTAAAGGAGATTATTAATAATGTGTTTCACTGAAGTCATATGAATACTAAATGTATGCTTAGTGTTGGATGGTGGTTTTCTTCCCTTCCTCTGTGTTGACACCAAGTTGGGGGGAAGTGTCGATCTGCCGGAGGGTAGGATGGCTCTGCAGAGGGACCTGGACAGGTTGGATCGCTGGGCTGAGGCCAACGGGATGAGGTTTAATGTGGCAAAGTGCCGGGTCCTGCACTTTGGCCACAACAACCCCAGGCAGCGCTACAGGCTGGGAGCGGGGTGGCTGGAAAGCTGTGTAGAGGAAAAGGACTTGGGAGTGCTGATTGATGCTCGCCTGGACATGAGCCGGCAGTGTGCCCAGGTGGCCAAGAAGGCCAACGGCATCCTGGCCTGTATCAGGAATAG
>VWZZ01000909.1:252804-346207 GCA_013399095.1 Psophia crepitans | reverse complement strand
GGATGGTTGGACTAGATGATCTTTGAGGTCACTTCCAACCTTAATTATTCTATTCTATTCTATTCTATTCTATTCTATTCTATTCTATTCTATTCTATTCTATTCTATTCTATTCTAACCTCAGTGCACTACATGTCAAATGTGCGCTTTTTTTGTTGTTTGAGGAACCCTGACATTAGAACAAAGACCCCAGACAGGAGAAATTATTGTCTGTGCATTACGTTAAAGCTTATGCACTACCTGGTGGTTTTAAGACGTGGTTGTTTTGTGACACCAGTTAGATCCGAACATCTGGTTCATCAGATCAGTAGCGGTCCAGCTCTGAACAGCCACACTAGCACTGTATAGTGTGACTGTATGTCTGTCATCGCTTGGTGGAGAGGAAAGATGATGACAAAAGCATCTACTTTTCCCATAGCTCCCAATGAGCTCCAAGATAATCTCAAGCAGAGTTATTCCATTAGTTTCTTATCTGTGAACCATTGTGTGGAGCTGTATTTTTTTACCCAAAATTACTATTTATTCTCATTTATTCTCTCTGTTTTTTGATTTAGCATTTGGTTATACATTTTTTATTTTTTTTAGTTATCTGGTAAGTGAGTAGGAGGACATGGCCGTGGAGAAATAACAGTCTTACCATGTAACACGATCATCTAGAGCTGTGAACTTACCTTTAAAATTGCTAAGTAATCAGCAAAAAGCAACATGCAATATCACCCTTGGTCAAATACAGAGAGAACTGATGTTTTCCATTTTCTGAGACTACATCAGCGGTGTCTTTGTGTACTGGCAACAACAATCTGTTCCCTCCTCACAGTAACGCTCATTTTCTTCCCTCCTGTTATCCTCCAGCCCCACTCTCAGTATTTCCTGACAAAATCCTCTTACCCAAATTCCCTTTTACAACTCGAGACATTTGAAATATTCAAAAGCCTGCTTTTTTTTTTCTTTAGTTTTATTTTTGAAACTGAAGTTAGGCATTTTTAAAAACATTCCACAAAAATAGCTGTTTTTCTTCCCTAAGCATTCAAAAAATTTGAAACAAAAAATTGGAAAAACAGTAGGACAAAATCTTTAAAAAAATTTCACCAGCTCTACTGTGAGTGAACATACCGAACTAGAACCACGAAGGTAGAGAGAGATAGAATGTCTTTGAAATAGGCCTATATAAATCAGAAAATACCAGAATATATTTGCAGGACAGTTATGTGTCTGATGTTAAAGCAAGAAGAAATCTCAAAGTATTCTGCATATGTTCTTCAGGAAAATCCATGGAAAATTAATTCCGAGAAGTGTAGAACCCGATCAAAAAATATTCAATAATTTCAAAGCCTTTCTTTTATTCTCTTGTTCTGGATTCTAATGTTTTTTAAGTGTTCTTCATCCACAGACTTATATTTCAGCTTACTTGTGCTTTGCATTCAGAATTGAAACATTATTTCTTTACTTTTAGGTATGATTATTATTTTTTTTTTCCGGAATGAAAAAGCAAACTCAGAACTTGTTTCACTGCAAAGCATTCATAGTTATTACCTTCATATACCCTGTGCACAGTTTGCTGACTGTTAAAATCTCAGGAAACATGGAAATATATGAAAGAGGGTCTTCTAAGCAAAATGACAATGCTGTATAATATTCTAACAGTTTCTTTGTGGTGCAACAAACTGTTTCAAAATAAGGCTATTAAATTGTTTTATAACTTCCTTGCAATTTATTTCAAGATTGAAAGAAGATACGTGATGAATTATGTATTATGCTGCTTGCTTATACCCCATATTACAGTAAAAACCTGAATTTTTAAGAAAGTCTGGGCTTGTATACAGCAAATCTCCTATGTTACAGGTTTGTTGTTTTTTTTTAAATTAGAAACCAAATCTATCCTACTGACAAACTTCTGTTTCTTCTCAACATTTGCAATGTTAGTGTAAGTTTTACTTTCCTGTGTCTGCATCCCAGATACCACAAGTCTCAATAAATGGGAAAAAGGCAGATGGTAAATATAACAACAATGCTCAGATGATGCAGTTTACATAAGCTGTAGTGCCTCATTAAGGGTCTGTCTAACAATGCTACATCTTTAACAGTGGATCTAAGCAAGCACTGTAAGGCCGCAGTGAAAAGAGAGCGGGTACTTTTCCATTCTCCAAATGTTGTTGGACACCAGGAGGTATTGTCAAGTGATTCGCCTGCCTGGTAAACTTTGGAAAAAAAAGAAATTTATACATATATGTATATACACACCTTTTCCCATTCACAGTTGTCATAGAATCAGAATGGTTTGGGTTGGAAGGGGCCTCAAAGATCGTCTAGTTCCAACCTCCCTGCCATGGGCAGGGACACCTTCCACTAGACCAGGTTGCCCAAAGCCCCATCCAGCCTGGCCTTGAGCACTTTCAGGGAGAGGGCATCCATTAAATACAATAGGAACAACTGCAAAAAATTGTTGAAGAATCTTAGGGGCCCAAATAATAGAACGACAAAATTAGATGTGAAACTCATGATACGTTAATATAAAGTTGCACATGGGGAAAAATAATTCCATTTCCACAATTAAAGCAAAAACCTCGCATTTAACATTAGGAAGAACAGATTCGTGTCACTCCTACACTCTTAGTTCATATCTTTAAATGGACTATGCAGTGGCTGCTTAGTTTTCTTACAAGCCTTAGGGAAGGAACTTTATCAAAAGCCTTTTGGAAATCCAAGGAAGACACAAGAACTTGGTCAGTCTTGTCCAAATGTGCTGAAAAGTCAGGTGACTCCAAAAGTCTTGCAATGTTGGCTTCCATAAAAGGAAGGACTGTTGTCCCTTCCCAAGTAGACAGTATTCACCCAGATGTCCACAATTCTTTTTTTTCTTTTTTTCTTCTTTCTTATTTATACTTTATAATACTATTAACAAGTCTGAAGTTCCTTAATCCTTTTCGAACCTTTTTAGAAAACTAATATCCACATTTACCTCCCTTTAGTCTGCTGGTATCAAGTGATTTTCAGTGAGAGGTTTTACATCACCATTAGTATTGTTTTTTTCTTTCCTTGAGTTCCTTTTAAACACTTAAGCGAATATCATCTGATTCTGGCAGTGTGGTTATTATGTGAGTATTACATGTTATTAAATGTTAATATTACATTCCTGCAAAAGTGCAGCATATATATGTTACATCCATTTACCTATAGGGCAAAGACGCAGATATTTTTTAGCTTATACAGCATTGTATGGCATTCCAGGGCTGTTATACACACTCAGGGAAGTAGAGAATGATGTGGGGAAAAAGTCAAGTCACCCCCCCATACACACACACAGATACCCAAACCTAGAGAGAGAAGAAAATATGATGCAGTGCTCTCCTCACTCGTGTTATTATTTTATCTCATTAATATGTATACTAGATACTTTCAGTTATTTTTCATGATATACAAATTGATACAGTAGAAAGCTAGTTTGAGGGTCTAGCTGTAGCTAAGAGAGGCTGTGCTGACTTGTGGGGATAAGTTCTCTTTCTACGCGTTAGTCCTTTCTTTGATGGAGTCTTTTATTGTGTTCTGGTGTAATTTTCTGCCTTCAGGTGTAATTTAGGCAGTGAACATGTTTCTTTATACACACACCCACACAGAAAGAAATATTCAGACATTTTTTTTAGTTAAAGACATGAGAAGTAGAGAATTAAGTAAATGGTAGCATTGGATCCAACACATTCTGCATTTAAATGTAAAAAAGACATGAAATTGCTCTGTCTTATGGTAAGTGGATTGTCTTCACAGTCTCATAGAGATGAATTCACTGTTTTATTTGTACTTTGTGCAACGAAGCATGAAAAGCTTCAAGTGAAATCCAGGTCACAATGAAAAAATAAGTACAAATCCAGTTTATGCAATATTTAATTAAAATATTAATTTGAAAAATACAGAAATACAGAATGTCTTGGGTTTGTTCATAGAAATAATTGTGGGAGGGGGAGAAAAAAAATGATTTACAGTAACTGAAGACAAGTTTGCGACGCTGACTGGCTATCAATATACTTCCTACTATGCCTCACTAGTGTGTCAGAAAATGAGTTTTCTCATCAGTCATGGATTTCTAAAAAAAAGTCCTATTTATAAATATAAAAATTTCATAGAGCGCTGGATGATTTATAATCACATATATTTGTTCTGAATTACAACTTTGCGATTGTATTCCATGACTCTAGGAATTGGTTTGTTAGGAATTCACTTCAGAAGCAGGCTTTTGCTCATTAAGCCCAGAATGTTTAAATCTGGTAGCTGATTTCAGGTTCAAAGTAGTACTCCATTTTTGCAAAGTATGTAGAGAGTGGATAGGTAAATCTCTCAGTAACCCTGAAGGCCAAATGTGACACATTAATTATATAACAATTGATGTAAAACTGTTGCAGGTGGCAGCTCTGAAAGAAAAAAACATACTGGATGTAACTAACATAAAGGCAAAATTAGAGCTGTAAATCCCTTGAAGCAATGCTTATTCTTTCATGAGAAACCTTTTCAAAGCACAAAATTGCTGTGAATTCTGTATCCATGTACAATGTATGTTTGGATTTATAAAATTGGATACATATAGTAATCTTAAAGAATAAGCTTGGAAGGTAGGAAAAAACATACAGATGATACTTAATCATATTTATACTGTATTAAGCAGTATAAATATATGTTTCTGTAGTTATACCAGTTGAGCATCATATCCAAAGAAGCACATTAGTGCTTACTTGATTTCAATGTTTCGTGCAAACACATGGCAGCTGTAAATGAGCTGTAAACAGAGTGAGTTTACTAACCTTCACTGCATGAACGTATCATCACTTTCAAAACTAGCTAATGTTTCTAATAAAACAAAATAACTAAAGTTAAATATGAAGTTCCATGGCAATACAAAGATCAATAACATCTTTTAAAAGCCAGCAAGAATCTAGAATAACTTAAAACCCTTACCCTATAGTATTGCATTTTTAACTATTAAATTTTTGTGTTGGGAGCTGTCATTTTCTCCTTATTTGCACAGTGCCAAGCAAAATGAAATTTGACTAGAATATCGTTATTAGAGAAATAGCATTGGTGCCATAGATATCCTTCTTGATCAACTGAGAAAGGTCTGTATGTGCTTCTTGTGTGCATGTACTTGAAACTGTACTTAAGATATACTTCTTCATTCTTCAGGAAACATTTTATACAATAGAACTACTTCTATCTCAAATTAATTTATTTGCATTAAAAAGGGAGCATTTGTAATGTAATAGTTTTTTTTATGTTTCTCAGTGTTCAGTGATAGAAAAATAAAATAGATTTTTTTACTTACATTTTTCTCAAGGAAAATTGTTAAATATGCAAGTATTTTTGAAGGAAATAGGATAGATAAGACCCAATACAGTGCTTTAGACTTGCCAAAACCATATGGAAAATGTAGTTTTGAGGATCAGTTAAAAAAATTGTGGTTTAGATTCAGAAATTTTGTCCTCTGCAATAAAAGTTAGGCCATTTGTACCTACTATATCAACTAAAAATCTAGCCTAGAGTTTTATACCTACAGAAAAGACAAGAAAGAAAAGTTCTTTTATGCTTTGCAGCTGCTGAAAAGAAAGACAAAAATAGCTGACCATTCATACTTTCGTCTGAAACATTCTCCTGTATGTGTAAGACAAAGACCAATACAAAGTATATTAAACAGCTGATTAGTATCTGTTGTCTCCCTTTACTGTGACAACTTTTATGTCCCTAAATTCTTGATACTTTTTAAATCTATAGGGGTTTTTATGTGCACAAGAAGACATAATAAAATGTGGTTTTAAATTGTCCAGGTACCCTTTGTTCCTTCTGAAGTGTTTTCTTTTCTCCTCCACCATCTATGAGGACACTCATAAAGCAAATTGGATTTTAGGATTAAAGAGAAATGAATGGTCAGAAATAATGCTGTGTGCATAATCTGACTGCTTATGTAGTCCAAGCTGTGTAAACAAATCCACAAATTCCAAGTCTTTGGAGAAAAGAACACAACAAACACTGCCTGAATATACTTGGACAACTCAACTGTAAAAACGATTGTGTGTCTAGCAAATACCTGAGAACAAAAAGGAAAATGAAATTGAGTACTTTTGGGGTAGGTTGGTTCATTTACAAACAGGACAGGTAGCTCAGTGTGAGATTATCCTTGAAGATAGACTACTGACTTGGGAGTCAGTCAGGTAAGTCTTCCTAGTAAGACATACCAATGCTAATGATGGGATGTAAGACAGCAAATTTGTAGTAAGCACCATGCTTCAGCTGGCAGGAAGAGGCAGTTTCCCTCCCCAAACCTAGGAGGCATGTGGGGGAGACACCACGAGGTAGCACAATTAGCAGGGGTACAGGGAGGAGGAGAAGATGTCAACAGTGAATTAATTAAAAGATAATCTCGGGAAAACAGTCATCAAAGCAACACTTTATCTCAGACCAAGAGGTTTGGATCAGAAATAGTACCGCAGCACAAAAATTGAAGAGTTAGTCTGGAGTTAGTTTAGTAGCTACAGTTCAGATTTAGTGTTTCCATCATACAAACACTGATAAGCTAGAGCACAAATCAGTGTGTGACAAATATGTTGTTAGAGGTTTAAAAAACCCCAATAACTTCATTCCTAGAAAAAGATGACTCATCACCAAATGGTTGATATTCTAGTTTAGCTATTATGGGTGGCAAAAACTCACGTGCTACAGCCACTTAAATGCAAGAGACAAATTAACGTTTGTTTCTTTATAAAAAATAAACATGATTGGACTTTTTCTTGTTCTCACCAATGTATCACATCTGTTTCCTTTATCTATTTTATTAATTCCTGCTATTCGTGTTTTTTTTCTTTTGTTTTCACCAAAGATACCAAGTGGTTATTTTTCATGATCGGTGATATCGCCCCATAACTCATTTCTAGCTGTGTTCTCAGTTGGTGACTTGTGGGTTTATTTTCTGCTTAAAATTCCAAGGAGACTGAGACTTAATGAAAATTTTGGTACTCAATCACTGGTTTATGTATTCATGCTGTCTTTATTTAAAGATAAATTCTTCAACCCCATATTATATATAACTCACGTATTCAACTTTTCTGCATGCTGTGTAACATGAGTTTGTTTCACAGAACAAACGTGTTTTCCCCTTCTCGGTTCCATAGTGGTTCTATGGCAGCTATCACAAACTCTTATGTGGAGAAATCATATTTGGAATGTACTTACACAGTTGTAGCACGCTGATCTTGGGTGGAGGGGTTGGTTTTTTTTTGTGAAATATGACAGAAATAAGGAAATCCAGAATCCTTTTCTGCATATGCCAGAGCAAGTCACCTGTGAACTACAGTTTGAGACCTGTCTAGTTCCCTGTAAAGGCACTACCCTCAACAGAATGTCAGAGTTCAGTGATGTGAAATGCTGCTCTTTCTGTACCATATCGAGTTTTATTTCCAAGTTACTTAAAGGTTGTGCATTCATCACTGCTTTCTTCACGCATCTCTGCCTATCTTTCTTCAAGTCTTCTCAGCAGTTTTTCAAGAAATCTGCGCAACAGACGCTTTTACCTCTTTGACATGGAATGAAAGAAATCCACATGACAAAGAACAAGTTCTTTCAGTAACTTGATTTTTTTTCATAGATGTTACTAGGTGTTAAATAAAATTAAAACCAAAATCAACAAGGCTCAAGCACCAGTATATTATCACTTGTAAACTAACCTTTAAATAACTCCTAAAGCAACCTCTGCACTAGGAAATGAGTGAGGGCTAATTTGTCCAATAGGGAGGATTCTGAAGTGCTATTATCTTATAAATTAGGCTGGTGAACTTGTTCACCATGAGAGACAGGATTTGCACAATTCAGGCTTGATAAGGAAAGCAATTGTAAGCTATGTGCTGGCATCACGCATCATGAAATGGGGAAGAAGTAATAGCAATCATAAAATAAATAATACTAATGAAAAGAGAATTAGCATGAAATATGTAGTTAGGGTACACTTCTGCATGTTTTTCAAGCTTTAAAATGTATTATGTTAGGAAATGTGATACTTTTTTAAAAGTAAGGACTTAAGCAATTTTCACTGACTGGAGCAGTGCAAAAGATGGAAATTTCAAGTAAAGCTTGAATAAGAAATAAACTATCATCAGCAAAATAATTTAGGAGAACCCATTCTGTTGTCTTTTGGTACATGTGAACAAAAGGATATGGAATACCTTCTCCCAAATACATATTTTCTTATTAGCCAGATTAGGAAATAGCAATAATTTAGCCACATCTGTAGTTCTTTAGTATTACACTTAAGAAAAAAAAGGAAAAAAAAAATATTTTAACATTGTGATTTAAAGACACAGCTCATGACCTGCAAAATTTTTATTTCTGAGTTGTGGACATGACAGTGCTTACATTGGAAATAGTCTGAGAAACAGGGAAGGGATTTAAACTACACCATAAAAAACATGGATTATTTTGGTTTTTTTCCTAGACACAACAGCCAGAAGAGTGTTAACATAAGTGAAACAAGCTTGTTCTGCCATTTGTCTCTGCATTCAAGTACTATACCTGTTTCTGAAATTTACTGTCAGTTCTGGAGACGTATAGTGATGGAGTAGCACAAATATCGCAGTGATACAGGTGGAGATAGGTCAAGGACTTGCTACCCAAACATTGTTCCATTATTTTTACCATCAAATCTTTGAAACAGTTGCAGTAAGAAGGTAGATAATCTTGTTCAAAGTGAACATGAAGAAAATCAGTATTTATGTGACAGCTTCGTTACAGCCCTGCATGCTGTACCATCCTGTAGAAAACTATTTTCAATTTCAAATGAAGGACTCCTTTACTTTCCCTGTTTCCCTCAAAAGCTGTTTTGTTGTTTCTTGTTTGCTTGTTTGTGTTTTTTTTTTTGAGGGGGGGGTGGAGTTTTGGTTCATTTTTTGTTAATTTGTTTTATTGTGGGTTTTTTTTATTATTTTAATTTGCAGGGGAAATTACTTAGGAAGGAATATTCATGTAGAGTACTTTACTGCTGACTTAAACATTGCATTCTTTCTACTCAGTTTTTATAAATTACATGAAAAGTCATTCCACACCCTTACAAATGCTACTAGGAACATGACTGATCTGTCAAATTTTGCTGTTGAAATAGTGCACAATAACCTGTTGTACATGTTCTCACTATGAATCTAACAGTAAAGCCCATCCTACTGTTGTTACTGTGTGGCGAGACATCAATTCAGTCAACAGATCATGTCAGAAGCCAGTCCAGATTGTCAGAGAAGAAAGTCAAGCATGGCCATCACTTTTCTAACAAAAAGTAGTTACATTTTAAGACACTGTATAATATTCTAGATAGTTGTGTGTTTGGATGGAAGTAACCATCTACCTGTGATTGTTGCCAACATGTGGAGTTTCACAAAATGGCAATACATTTAAAATTTCAAATCTTTTCTGGTTATAAATCAGTGTTTAGTTTAGGTGTATGTTATGTGCTTGACAGACACCACTGGAGAGTACTTAATATCAACCATTTCATAAACGATCCATTAGGGCCAGACTTCATGATGACTCCTGGGAGAAGTATGCATTTATATCTTTGCCATTTACTCACTCAGCTTTTTATCCTGTTGGGGATTAAGAGCTGTAAATTCTCCAGATAGCTGTTTGTAGTCAATGAGAACCTGAGATGACTGTGGTAGGATCTTGGCTGCTGTGCCCTTCAACCTGCATGCTGCAGAAGGACCCGACTTTCTTTCAGAATTTTGTCAGCTTTGATCATGGGCTGACTGCTTTTGTGAGAAAAGGAACAACTGTAGTAAACCATGTTTATCCTTATTATGAGACCAGACCCTTTCTAAAGTTTGTATTGTATGTAAATAGCATTTCCCTCTTCCAGAAAGCATCTTCTGTCATCTTTATTGATAGTTTTCTAGCTCCAGAGTGATATTTTTGCTAATGATGAATTAAAACACATCATCTTCCAAACAGTTCTCAGCTGCAGAAAAGTTCATACTGAGATCCAAATTTCAAGTCTGACATTTGTGGCTATTTCTTGAAGGGCCTGGCATTTTCTGCAGGACGAGCTGCTCTTTACAGCCTAGGTGATAAATGTGGTATCAGTCAATTAAAGAAGAAATAAGAGAGAGATGTGTAATCACAGAAATTACAATCTAATGATGCTTAGCTCATCCAAAGTATACTAGATGAGAAAAATATTAACTATTAAAATCTAAATTACATTGTGTGATAGAAACAATCCAGTATAATATTGGATGCATAAATGTATAAGTAATTATATTTTTTTCAAGTATGTAACAAATAATGAATAGGAAAAAAAAAGTGAGGAGAAACCTATTAACACTCTTCAGATATTTTGGAAGAAATCAATCAATCAGTGATCAAAGCTCACTGATGCTGCAGTCAAAAGGGGCTGAAATTATCTATGGCAAAATCAGAACGATGTAATTTTTAGCTCCACTTTTCCCATTTCAGCTTGTACTTATTTACCCTTACGGACTTATCACCTGGTTTAAAGACCTTTTTTTCTTAGTAATATTTGTTCCAAACCATGAACCTGTAGATCAGAATCTGAGTTTCTCATTACAGGAAGTGGGAGGAGTTTTCTTAGTATTTCACTGTGTAACAAGTCACTCAGGTCATCCCCATGGGCCTTTCTTGGGCTATTTCTAGTGAAGAAATGACCATACTGTTGTGTAAGTGATCTTGCAAAGAGATTTATAAAGGTCATGTTTCCTCTGGAATTTTAGCAGATCTTCCCTTTACTCACATACACCTGAGATCAAGTTGTTTTTTTCAATTGCTTCATTATAATGTAAGCAACAATCATCTGGTTATCCACCATTAAATCCTTTCCAGACAGTTTTAGAGCACTCACTCTTTTTCTTCACTGATATGACATGTATTCTTTATTTATACTTCTGGGATATATCTAATGATGTACGCATGTATGTGTCTCAAATGTACCCAGTTTACCTAACAATCTTAATTTCTTTGTTAAATGGCTTCCTCTTGTAATTAACATGCCACTGACTTTGTGCCATCTGCAGTTATCAAAAATTGTTTATTTCTATTTAGCTCATGCAAATAGGCATATATATATGTACAGAATACTGTTGGGTTTTTTGATATTTTTTTTTTTCGGTGCCATATTAAAATATTTCAAGTAGATTATTTCTCCTTCACAAATACATTTTGAGGTCTCTGATGGAGAACATATCAATCTTGTCATAGGTTAAAATGGTGCAGAGACAGTAAACACTGCCAGTGCTGCTATCATTATTATTTATTTATTTATTTATTCTATTTAACATAAATGGCTCTAGATACTTCAGGGAGGCTGAAAAGAGGAAAAATTAGTTTATATTTTCCTGTCCATTAAAGAATGAAAAGATCAGCAATCTACATATCCTGCAACCAGGAAATCTAAGAGACAAAGATGCCATAGATAGGCTGCTGTTGCTTTTATGAGAACCGTACTAATATTCATATGAACTATCCCTTAATAATTAAAATAAAGTAACTAAGCCTACCTTTTCCCACCAGGGAATTGGGAAGAGCCATCAAGTTTATTTATTTTTGAGATAAATAATTGTTGATGAAGATCAGCAAAGAAATTTGGATAGAGAGATTATAACTGATGCAGATCTATAGGTCAGCTGTTGTGGATGCTATTTTCGGACTAGAACTATGATAATGTCTATGTTTTAAAGCTCTCATAACCTGCATTAGAATGCAAGTTTCTAGCCTGTCGTGGCCTTAGCTGGAGTAATTTCATTGATTGCTCGTTGTCATTTAAAATGCAGTTCTAAGATAAAAAAGTAATGATTTCTTTTGTCCTTACAAAGACTTGTAAAGCCAGAAAAAAAATCTCTAATCTGTTTATGCCATTTTTAGATGTATGATATTTTTTCTGCTTCCCCTTCAGAACTAGAACTGTAAAAGTTTGCTTTGTTTTGCTATACCTTTATTAGTTGATATATGCAGGTCAAACATAAGCAGGTTAATTATTGATCTCCATGAAAACTTTCCATTATATATATAAGCCTAAAATAGAGTATAAAATTGAGTAATCTCAGTAGGTTTTTTGCCTACATGATCCAATAACTGAGGTACATAGCAAGAAAGAATATAGCAATTCTATTATTAGCTTACTGAGAGGAAAATAAGTGTAAAACTGAATGCATTTACAGCAGATGAAAAAACTATTTTATTTAGCAGTGTGTCTAATCAACTGTGGTTGATTACATGAAGAAAGAATTCCTTACTCATCTAAAGAAAAATAAAGGAGAAATGAAGTACAGGCTATACATTGTTCTCTTTTGTGACATGAGGTTTTTTGGTTAATTGTGTAGACAGTGCATTGAAATGTTCGTCAAATGCATCTCACTGTCAACAAGATGTTTTTCCAGTAGACATAGGGGAAGATTTTTAAGAAAGTGCAAACATTTGACTCTTCTTAAATAAGAAAATTTTCATTTGAAATGTCCTTTTTATGTTTCAGTGAATATGAAATTTGAAATTACATACTGCAATGTGGTAAACAGTTGACTCCATCCAAAAAGAGGATATGTGCCCTTAGATTTGCCAGAAACATACTGCTTTTCTGAATTGTTTTGACTGTACTAAAACTGCTGATGTATCCAAAATATAATAAGCAGCACTATAAGCTGACATTTGATAAAAAGGTGCTGTGCTGAAACAGTGGCATTGAAAAGAAAAGTATTCTGTGGGAATGGTTGCCAAATAGGTAAGAGTTTGCATTTTGCAATGCGACACTGCATAACACTTTCTACTTACACTGCTAGATGCTGATATAATATTCAGTGAACATCAGCTACTGTTTGATCCAGTGACTTTGCTTAGCCTGAGAGCACTACACAAAACTTTTTTTTTTTTTTAAATACTTTTACAGTACCTGTCTTTTTCACAGAAGTATCCAGGAGATTTAATTCTCTCTTTCACTGTTCTGATACCCTTTAGTCAACTGGACGAGGTAACGCATATTGCAGATGAGACCGCCTTAAATGGCTTCCTAAGTTTACAGAGCATGCACAAAAGATACACCAGGGTGGCACTGGCATTTCCAAAAATGAATCCAGTAAAAATTGCTTACTACCATTACTCTGAAACATTTTTAATTAAAAAAAAAAAAAAAACAAAAAAAAAAAAAACAGGAAAAAGAAAAGGAAAAGAAAAGAAAAAGAAAAAAGAATAAGGAAGAAAGGAGAGGAAAAATGGTAGAGCTACACAGACTTGTACCTAATGGAATATGCAAGCCTAGGAGGTATTATTGATCATAATACTGCTTGCATCAAATTGTTTTGGCTCAGCCTGCCTCTAAAAGCAGTTGTCACACTGAGTTCTCATCTGTCTCTGTCAGTTCCCTTCATTTCATTAAGGTACTGCCTGCAAGCTAAGGATAGGGGAAGAATGCTTTGTTTGGTTCCTTTACAACCAGCATCACTACCTCTTTGATAGTGGGCTCTTACTGGATTATCATGCCCTAATACTAACAGTGGACCTTCCGTGATGGAAGTAAATGGATCACAGAAAGGATCAAAATGCACTGTGAGTATTACAAGTTACAATGATGAATGCAGGTGGCAAAAAAACCCCAAACAAACAACAAACCCAACCAAATTGCAATTTGCCGTCTTCTGTTTGAAACAACTATTGCTTGAAAATAAAAATTCCCTCTGGGTTTAAATATATCTACTTGAATAGATGGTTATTTAGGAATAGCTGGTTTTTAATAAGTCAGCTATTTCTTCACAAGTAATAACAACCGGGAAAGACTTTTCAATTAATACTTAATTGTCAGTCACAGTTTACACAAATTTTGGCCTCTTGCTCACAAATCTATTAACAAATGTGAGTTTTCACTCCAGTATAAGCCTTGTGAGGCACACAGTTGTGCAATTAAGGCAAAAATGTGTAATGGAAAATATAGCAATCATTTCCTAACAAAGTATCTTGAATGTTTAGCAAGACTCTCTCTTAGTTTAGCAAGACTCAGAATACTTCTATATTACTGGCCATCACATACTTCCAGACTGCAGTCTTATTATTCAGATCATACTAACCATTTTGCTCCACTGCTTTACATAAAGAATTCACTTTTACTGTTAATTACACAAATAAGACTTTTGTTTCATTAGAGGTTAGGTATATATAAAGAACTTCAGATAAGTATGATATATGTCAATAATTATGTTGAAACATTATATCTACAAAGATGGGAAGGGTTGTCAGCGTCCAATACATGTCAAGAGGTAGAAATAAGTATCTTTTTACCTATTTCCACAATGAGTAATGCTGTAAAGTCCATTCTTCATAGTTCCTTATTTCTTGTGGCAAAACACAAAACTGATTTGCTGCCAATGGTCCTTTTTTTGCCTCTCTTGCTATGACCTTTCTCGTACTCCTCAGCTGAACTGTTGCTTACCTTTGATTCTGATCTAGCTTACTTGCTTCCTTTGACTATCTTCCACTTAGCATGATAAAGACGTTGAACAATTAAGCCATACAAATGGTCGTATAAACCATCTACTATTCCTTGCTGAGGCTACCAGGATTTGATGTACTGGATTTTTGTCCGTAATGTAGAAATATAAAAAAGCGAGCCTGGTTATTTATTATCTAACAAATATTAACAAAAAAAATATCACTTTATTATCTTTTGGTGCAATTTCAGTTGAACTTTAAGCAAGCAAAGCGCTTTCCAAATCAACAAACATGAAAGAGTGTAAATTTATATCAAGTTTGAAGTTAGTATTAAATATTTAATATAAATAATATTCTTAATGAATATACTTTTTTTTTCACTGGAATGACTCAATTGTTTTAAAATCATAAGTGAATATTACCTCCACCACTGAAATATTGAGTGATGCATGACAACTGTTATAATGAGCCCAGTAACAATGACATGTAAAGGTATTACCATATCTGAATCAAAGAGTAGGAGGAACTTGCTGGGGAATTCTTAGGGTGGAAAAGTATAATATTTGTCATTAAACTTGAGCCAGATCATAGTCATTATTCAGTCATGTTCATATCTTCCTACATGTGAGGACAGCAACATCTGATCTGTTTTCTGTACATGACATTTCTTGAAAAATCAGATAGGTCTGGCATATAGTCCATTCTCTTCCATGCTCCCCATGCATTTTTAATTTTTTTTTATAATAAAAAGCACAGGTGAAAAAGTTAATGATAAGAAAATTTATCCAAGCTCCAAATTTTGGTGATGTGTTAATTTTAGTTTGTATTTCTATATTAAGCTAGAAGGTAGAAACAGCTTACTTTACAGTGGAACTCATAAGAGTGTGCTATATGTAACTTGTTCAGGAATAAATCTTGGCACCACTGATGTCAAAAGCAAATTACTCAACTTCAGCAAGGATGAACAACTCTCAAACAATAATAAACAGTGATATTTATAACATCTTATCTATAACTTTGCTGGAGTATAATATATGCATCCTGAGCTTTGGACGGTGGTACTGCTGGCAACATGATCCACCCACTGGAAACTTTGTACTCTGAGGAAAATTCCTAATGCCTCAGCAAAGCACTGCCATAAAACCTGTGTGTTAGCATCTAGCCTGATTTCCAGCTCATCTCTCTGTGCAACTCTGTCAGTATGGACACTTAAGAATTTTAATGATTTGTGCCTTAGTTGTGTTAATCCTCTTTCACTAGTGAGAAGAAGGCTGTATCTTTGAAGGTCCTGTTCCTGGAGTGGCCATGACTGTATCACATATAACGTAAAGATAGCCTGTCTTAGTGAACTGAAGCACCAAGTGGAAATCATCTCTTTGTGTGGGCTGCAAATATGGCCTTGCAGGCAGATTTAGAGCTGAGCTCGGCATGCATCAGCATCAGCCTGGTCCCATGCTGTTTAAAGCTGGCCTCTCCATTCTGCTTGTCTCAGTGAGTGGAGCACCTGCATCAAGATGCTGTTGCAGAAGTTGTAACCTCTGGTTTTACTGAAGAAGGAAAGCAGGACTCTCTTGAAAGGTGGTTCTTGGCTGTGGAACTTGGTTGTTTGGAGTTTTTGTTCTCAGCTCTAAGGGATTTGAGTCTTGATTTTCAAAATAAATTTCAAAATGATATCTTTTCATCTTTGAGACAGGACTGGGCTGAAAGGAGTAAGGTCACTGACAGAAGGACTCAGCATCCCATTGGGTAAATTTGACAATTAAGAGTATAGGCTTTGATGTCTTAGATAATCAGTCCATGTGCCTAAAATGTACTATTAGATATATGTTTTATCAAGGATTTTCTTAAAAAAAAAAGAATAATTTTCAAATGAGTTATTAATGGAAAAATGTTATAGTCTTCTAAATACCTTGTCTAACACTTAGTCTTGTAACTAGGTGTCTGATGAATAAGATTGCTTAACACCATGTCAGTGAAACATAAGTAGACCTATTGCTAATCCTGGTTTGTTGGGATTTTTTCCTAGTAATGAGGGTAAATGAGGTGTTAGAGAGAATATCAAGCAGATATTAACCCTGCAAACTCTTATTGAGAAGGAGTTCCACTAGTCCCTGTGATATCTTAAATTTGATAACATAACTTAGTCATACATTTTTTGTATTATAATGTAACGAAAACGCACACATCTCAATAAGTGTTTTTAAATCTGGTGTATTTCTATGAACTGGACATCTATTTAGAAAATAATTTAAATAGTTGCTATCTGACTATGCATTTCCACTGTATTTCAACAAAGATGAGCTGAGAGCAAAGTTATATTTCTACACAAACAGCATCCCTTTATAAATTACCTTCTTAAACTTGGTTATATTAGAAGCAGAAGAAAAAATGTGAGGGAAAAGTCTTAGCATGTGCATTTCTTTTATCCATCTGCTCAGCACCTAACACTGTTTCCACCAACTCAGAATTCAGAGAATGTGTAAGTTCCTTCAAATTACAGCATTTTATACATTTTCTGCCTTACTGATTTCCACTAGTATAAAATCCTCGTTCGTCATGGAGACAATTCTGAAAGTAATCAAAATGCTGTTATTGTCAAGGTTCATGACTAGAGAACAGAGACTGTGGTACGGAGATATGTAATGCAGCATCTTCCAGTGTAAACAGGAATTAATCTTTGATGTATTGAGCATATTAATCATTATCCAAATAGCAATTCCACAGTAATGCGGCTGGAAGAGGCCTGAAGAAAGGAGTCCATCTACCATTAAAGTGGTTATTGATTGAAGGTTAATGTTGTGTGTCTGGGAGATCACTCTGCATCCTTCTGGTAATCAAATAAGTGCAGAACTGAATGGCTGACTAAACTGCTTGGCTAGCTGTCCGTTTTACTCAATATGGGATATCATCATTGATTGTTTAAAGTAATCCAGGGCCTAAAAAGGTTTTATGCCCAGAAAGCTGCAGCTCTGCGTCGACTGGAAATTGTCATGTATTCACACATACCTACACGAAGAAAACTGATTTTTTTTTTTTTTTTTACTTTATTCACATTCGAGAAGGTTTCACCCTGTTTTTTCCCTGTGAACAGAATTATTTATACACTATTATATGGTACTGTACATTTCTATGTGATATTCATACAAAAAGAGAATGGCAAGGCTGGATAAAGACTCCTGAGGGATGGGGAGATGGAGGCAGTCCAGGGAGCATGCTCGAAGGAGGGAAGGTTCATCTTCTGGGGCCATGGGCAGCAGCTATAGAGAGCACTGGGGTAAGAGCCAAACCAAGCAGTGAGTACACAGCACAGGCAGGCTGCTAAAAACAGGCACCAAATGTGGAGCTAGGTTTCCAGTGTGACAAAATGAGAACATTTTCTTAGGAACACAGAAGGACTGTGCATAGATAGCTGCAGCCCACGAAAATCAGGGTTGCTGAAATGAAGGTGAGGCTGGGCATGAGAACTTACTCTGCTATGGCACAGTGGAAAAGTTTTTCATTTTACTTATCTTCTGTCCTACTGGACAGTTGGAGTTTTCTATGCTTTAGAAGTAGAAAGGGAAGATGAAAATCTATAAACTAAGCACATAAAAGGCTATGGTCCCTAACTGCTCAAGGGTAATACAGAAGTTAGCATAGCATTTGAGAGCACATAAATGAAAAGCTCAATTAAAATCTGCGTAAAGTAGATTGTGCAAATATCATACTAGCCTAGGAGTTGACTGTGTCAACTTGTCGGCTGGTATTTCCTCTGCTCTGGTACATTCTCAGTGGATTGACGATTCATTTCTCTGTTTTTCTATCTTAGGCCTGACCTTTATTCCTCAAGGGCCAAAAGAATTGTGCTCCAGTGTTCTAGAAACTTCACTAGTGAATGCCTTGTGTGTTACTGTTAACAGAATATGCAATGAATTCTTCCAGAGAAAGAAAAGCATACAAATAAGTGATTCCAAATGAATAGTTCTGTTCTGTCTTTTTGTTGTGTCACCTGAATTTGAGCTTTTAAGCTATATTATACTAAAAACCAGTGGCAACTTAGAGATGGCAACAAACATGTTTTTCCCCCTTATCCTTTATGGCAATAATAGCTAGCCTGTACACTATCAATTTCATTTGTTGTGTACCTTTCAATTAGTTTAATTGTTGCATGACATAACTGATAACACTGCATATTAGTCTGTCTGAAAAAAGAAGCTATTTCTATGTGCATGGTAAAGAAACCTTCCCTCAGAAAGGCTGAGGATAATCAACAGACTTTCTGAATGACCTAGGACTATATGTTGGTTCTTGTAATTTAGATTAAATGCTGCTGATAAATACAGGAGAAAATCCTTAATTGAATGTAAATGTTCAAACAGGAAAAGAGAGAAGAAATTAGTATAAAGCAGAAATGAAAGAAAAGGGAGAAAAAGGTTCTGAATGGAATTTACTCTAGCCAAGATAATTGTACAGGAGGCAGAAATGCCCTGCATAATGTCTATGGATTCAGGCAAATAAAGTTTCTCCCTGATTGTTTACTGAGCTATGTAAAGGTTTTCCAATGGACAAAGTAGCCAGATTTATCTCTCAAAAAGTCTCTGCATTAAACATCATTTCTCCTTTTGTATACTTTCTTGGTCAAATATCTGATGTCAGATACCAATTTATACAAACAGCCTCAGAGATTTCTTTGCTTTCAGATCTCCTGTAAAATGAGTTATTCAGTTTTCTTCATAAGAGAGCAGCATTGTAAAGATCAGAAGAGATTCCAAGGAGCCTTTTTGATATCTGAGCATATTTTCTAAGATAGATGTGAAGTTATATGTTTATATTATGCTTTTTTATTTATGTACATATATAATGTAGCATGAGGACATTTTTTTAAAGAACCTCAATACCTCAATTGTTGTTTTAAAAGTAGCTTGTGTTTCTAAGTTTCTAACTTTTGATTTCTGAGACAGAATATTTAAAACTGCTCCCCCCACACACACACACAAAAAAAACCAACCCCAAAAAACCAACCAACAACTTACATTTGAAATTATTAACACTAACCTTAAACTTGGCCACTCTTCTCCTTGCTGTGTCTAGTGAGTGGCTGCCAGGGCTTTGTGCTTCCTGACGTGGCCTGTATTTTCACACATTTCCTTTCCCCTTTTGTTGTTGCCAGTTGCCCCCTCTTCTCCCTCCCACCCAGGGCAATTAGGGACTGTGCTGCCTGTCCTACTTTTGTGTGAGTGCATTCGAAGTGGAGAAAAGAGTTTCCGCTGCAAGAGTTTGGTTGGTTCTGCAGATGAACACATATGAGAACAGAAAACAGAAGAAACTGAAGAGAAAAGTGATTGTGATGATACCTAGAAACTCCAAAGACCATTCTTATATAGGTAATATTAACCTACAAAAGAAGTTAACCTCATTTAAATTAGATTTTTTAACTTCTATACCAATATGATGACATTTGTTAATATAGGAATGCTTCATAAAGATCTCTTGGCAAAATAGCATATTACTTTGTAGTAGAAATAGGAGAAAAGTCTCCTGTTTGATTAATTTAATTTTTAAGGAAGAGATAGCTAGTTATTAACCTAAATTTGTCAGTGTTCTTTTGTCTTTTCTGGAGAAAATTTCCCACATATATAGCTTTAAAACTAAGTCTCTTGCATTTTATGTATGCAAGCCTCTGCCTGCTACATGTGTATTTTTTTGCACAATGATGTGTTACTTATTTCTCAAGATAGTGTAGCATATTATATATCAACCTAAGGGTTTGTTCATTACCCTGATACATGAGATTCATTTTGCTGGTTGTGAATGGTGTGGTTGCAGTGTGAATCAAGAGCAGATTTTAAACAAGAACATAAAAGCTTTTTTGGGGTTTTTTTGGTGTTTTTTTTTTGTGGTGTTGGTTTTTTTTGGGTTTTTTTTTTTTTTTAATACAGTGCTATTATCCTGTTGGCAATTTGTCTGTTCTTGAGCAGTCTTTTTAAACGTGTAGTGCGTGATACTCAGTTGAATAAAAATGTAGCTAGTTTTCCTCAGAGAGTTGTAGAAGATAGGGTACACTTTATATAGGAAAGACATGGACCTGTTGAAGCAGGTCCAGAGGAGGACCATGGAGATTATCAAAGGGCTGGAGCACCTCTCCTGTGAGGACAGGCTGAAAGGGTTGGGCTTGTTCAGCCCAGAGAAGAGAAGGCTCTAGGGAGACCTGTTGCAGCCTTTCAGCACATGAAGAGGGCTTATAAGAAACATGGTGACAAACATCTTAGTAGGGCTCATTTTGATAGGACAGGCGATAATGGTTTTAAACTAGAAGAGGGTAGATTTAAACGAGATATAAGGAAGAATTTTTTTACAATTAGAGTGATGAAACAGTGGAACAGGATACCCAGATAGGTGGTAGATGCCCCATCCCTGGAAACATTTCAAGATCAGGTTGGACCAAGTTTTGAGCAACCTGATCTAGTTGAAAATGTCCCTTCTCCTCGCAGGGAGATTGGACCAGATGACCTTTAAAGGTCACTTCCAACCCAAACTACTCTATGATTCTATGATTTCTCCAAGTTGCTCTTTTCTTGCGTTGTGTCCTTGTGTGAGGACAGAGCTCTGGACTGAGTGAAATGCAATTTCCAGACGCAGGATGAATGAAGAAAAAACACAGAGACCTCTGTGTCAATACAAGAGAGGGTCATTGGCCTGTGAACTGTTTTACCAAATTTGAAATTGATAATTTTTAACCTCTCTTACTATGAGAATAAACTCGCCCCGCTGCAAAGACAGTTTGGAAAATGATCAGTTATTATGTGGAAAGAGCTTTCTGATCTGTGAGCACCCCTTCTACATCTTCTGTATGATACAAAGGCATTGGTCACAATCTTAATAACTGAGAGAGCTGTTGCCAAGGGGAAAATTATGAGTAGATAATGAGTCAGTGTACCATAGCTCACATATTGCCTGTACTGTCTTAGGAGAAGTGGCTGTGAGAAGACTAAACAACGAAGTAGACTTGACGTGTGATTAATACTATTTGTGTTTTGGCTTTTCTTAGACAGTGGAAGATATCCTGTTAGTAAGATCAAAAGCATTACAGAAATACCCATAGATAATTTTATGTATCTATTTATTTATTGTGTGAAAGTCATTAGGCAGTAAAAGGGGAACAAAATAAATGGAAAGCCAAAAAATGAAAAACATCTGGCGTTTTTCATATATTTTGTGTCTATTTCCTCCTCTTCTTTTGATTTTCAATGTTAAATATTCTTTATTTTCCCTTGTGATTCTCTCTCACCTACATAACATAATCATTAATTGTTTTATTGTTACAGTCTTCAGATTTTGTTTTTACAAAAAAGCTTTTGGTAGTTCACACATGAAATGCATCACGTCCATGTACTGCATTATTAAAGAATTTTGAGCAGAAAATGAGATGTTATAATGTATGTTGTGCTACAGGGATGTTTATCAAGAAAATTGGTAGAACATACAAGGGTCTGTGCAATTTTATTTCTCTTTGAAGTTAGGTGTGCTTTAGCAGGAGGTTGGACAGATGGTATCTCTTCCAACCTATATTTTTCTGTGGAAAAGCCTAAATTATGTTCATGGGGATCATATATATTTACGATGGTTTACATCAGAAAGTAAAAAGTTCCTTTTGCTACATCTGACTTTGTTTTATACATATGTTTTGCCCTTAAACAATATTAATAACCTCCATGCTGTAACTTCCCTAATGAGTAGAGTGATATTTAGCTCTTCGAATCCTCAAGTGAATATTCTCTTCCAAAACCTAAATCTACAAGACTTCTGAAGACACACGTGAGTAAACACATAAGTCTTGATAGGATTCCTGATTTTGCATAAAGTAAGAGGATATTCAGAGGCCAGATTTAAAATCCATTGAAATTGTTGAGAGACATTCAGCTAATTTGGACTCTGCAGTAAATGTTTTGCTGGAATTTTAATATGTTGTCTACCTTTGTATGAATTCCTTCAGGATCTTACGGTTCCTACTGCTTCTGCTCTCCTCAACTGGTTAGAAAGGAAAAGGAAAGCTGGAATCCTGCAGAGGGTGTTCAATTTCTTAAAACAGTACCTGTTCAGTTGACTAATTATCTCTATTCCACAAATGAATCTTGATTTTACAGCAGTGAGAGGCCGAATGAAACCGAGTAAGAAATATACTGACAAATTAGATTCAAAATTGCCTATATTTTGGAGGAGGAAAAAGACAGCGAACTATGTTTTGTTTTGAAAATAGTTAAAGAAGCAGCATTTGAAATGTAATTGTAGGATACAGGCAAAAGAGAGTGATAGTACTGAATCACTGTGAATTGCTGGAAAGCCACCTGTTAACATTAGCACTAAACTTGTTCTTGCTTTAGTTAGATTTTTCTTATTTACTGCTGTGCTTGGAATTGCCCTCACTGCTGAACATTAGCTTGTCTGTACTATATTGTTTTCTATTAAGAATACCACAGAATTAATGGCACAGAGATCTTTAGTGAAACTGCCTCTTAGAATCCCAAAACGTGAGTAACATCTCACAGCCCATCACTTACAATTTCTGTCTTGCCATGTTAATGAGTCTCAGACAACGTTAATGCACCTGGAGGACATGGGTCTCAAAAGCCCCAGTGCAGCATAAAGGAAATGGACAATCGTTTGAGTCTTAGAGCCTCATGGGGCCTTTACAGGTATAAACTTGGCTATAAATTGACAAGCAACCTTGTTTGCCCTCAGGCTGTCTGAAATCTATGAGAAGAGAAGTTTGTAATGTTTTGGGGAAAAAAGTGCTTTAATGGATTGCCATTGTTTAAAATCCAGCTGTGTAACTGTGTTCTGCGTATATATTCTGTGTTGCTGTGGTATGCAGGGTGAATTTAAGCCCACTAGCTAGAGATTTTTTTAGCAAATTCTCCATGCTTCTACATTGCTCAATATTAACCAATTTACACTAAACAGTTACTAGTATGTCTCTTTTTTTTAAAGGCAACTAATAAATAAATATGCAAAACCTTTGCCAAAAATAACAAAACTTGAAATAGAATAGAATAGAATCATTAAGGTTGGAAGTGACCTCAAGGATCATCTAGTCCAACCATCCCCCCACCACCTATTACCCACTAAACCACGTCCCTAAGTACCACATCTAACCTTTCCTTAAACACCCTCAGGGATGGTGACTCCACCACCTCCCTGGGCAACCCGTTCCAATGCCCAACCACCCTTTCCGAGAAGAATTTTCTCCTCATCTCCAACCTGAACCTTCCCTGGCGCAACTTGCAGCCATTTCCCCTTGTCCTGTCACTAGTTATCTGCGAGAAGAGGCCAACCCCCAGCTCACCACAACTCCCTTTCAGGTAGTTGTAGAGGGCAATAAGGTCTGCCCTGAGCCTCCTCTTCTCCAGACTAAACAAGCCCAGTTCCTTCAGCCGCTCCTCATAAGACCTGTGCTCCAGACCCTTCACCAGTTTCGTTGCCCTTCTCTGGACACGCTCCAGGGCTTCGATGTCTTTCTTGTGGTGAGGGGCCCAAAACTGGACACAGTACTCGAGGTGCGGCCTCACCAGGGCTGAGTACAGGGGGACAATCACCTCCCTGTTCCTGCTGGCTACACTATTCCTGATACAGGCCAGGATGCCGTTGGCCTTCTTGGCCACCTGGGCACACTGCCGGCTCATGTCCAGGCGAGCATCAATCAGCACTCCCAGGTCCTTTTCCTCTACACAGCTTTCCAGCCACCCCGCTCCCAGCCTGTAGCGCTGCCTGGGGTTGTTGTGGCCAAAGTGCAGGACCTGGCACTTTGCCACATTAAACCTCATCCCGTTGGCCTCAGCCCAGCGATCCAACCTGTCCAGGTCCCTCTGCAGAGCCATCCTCCCCTCCGGCAGATCGACACTTCCCCCCAACTTGGTGTCGTCTGCAGACTTACTGAGGGTGCACTCAATTCCCTCATCCTCATCAATGTCTTTCTCTAATGTGAATTTCTGTCAGTCTGTCCTGCTTCTCCACACTCTGAGGTAGGTTTCTAAAGTTGTTTAGGTATGCAGAATAAGCTTGAACTAAGATGTTCTAATTGTTTTGTTATATTGTAGAATAAAAGGAGTCTCAAATAGTCTATTAGCATTGTCTCTTTTGGAAAACAGGAAAATAATACTGTAGAAAGAAGCCTGAGGGATTTGTCTTGTGTGCTCAGATAAAAGGTAGCATCCTCAAGTAGCCTGCAAGTGTTGACAAGCCTCTACCTTAGGATTTAACCATTGTTTAGTATTCAGGTAGAACTGAATTAAAAAGGACCATCCAGATACAAAAGAGTTTTTTCAGTGCTGATGCTTTCACATATTAGCTTCCTTTCCCCACCCCCACCCCCCCGACAACTTTCTGCACTTTTGTCCTTTGCCAGAAATAAATCGGAAGTGATTTCAATTGGCAGTGAGTCTGATGGCATATCAATAAAGAAGAACAAAAGCACTAGAGGTTTCAGGTAAAAGTAGGTTTTTCCCATTCAGATAATTATCACTTGTCCATCAAAACAAATCTTTCCCTATTTTTATAGGGAGAGCTTTCTCCTGGGCTTTGAACAAGTAACTTCCTCATTTTTCTGAATTACAGACATAGTTACACTTAATTCCCTTCTTTGAGATCAGTAAATAGAAAGTGCTATGTAGTTGTTTAGTGTTATTTCTGTATTTTAACCTTAAACCTCCTTGAAAATAGTGTCAAGTTGTATGTACCACATTACAAATTCTGGGTATTTTTTGGAATCTGTCACAGCATTGTATTTAGAATTTTAATAAAGTGGATAGATAGAATGATTGCATATATAAACAGATTATTGTTTTGATTTTTGGTTTGAATTTAGTTGTATTTGGAAACCAACTAAGCAGGCAATGAGATCTACATTTCTGCAATACAGAACCTGTGCATTACAGGTGGACCAGTAACAATGAAACTTTTGAAAGTTTATATTTAAAGCACTGGCTTGTAACTTGATTGGCTTGGGTTTGGCTCCACCAGAGACATTCTCTATAAGTTTTGACAAGTTGTTTGGTTAATCTTTGTATTACACATTTACATTGTCACAAAGCTGATCAGAGGGATGGAGCACCTCTCCTATGAGGACAGGCTGAGGGAGTTGGGGTTGTTCAGCCTGGAGGAGAGAAGAGACCTAATCGCAACCTTCCAATACCTAAAGGAGACCTACAGGAAAGCTGGAGAGGGGATGTTTGTTAGGGAGTGTAGTGACAGGGCAAGAGTGATGGATATAAACTAAAAGAGGGGGGATTTAGATTGGACATTAGAAAGGAATTCTTTCCTGTGAGGGTGGTGAGGCACTGAAACAGGTTGCCCAGAGAAGCTGTGGAGGCCCCATCCCTGGAAGTGTTCAGGCCAGGTTGGATGGGGCTTTGGGCAGCCTGTTCTAGTGTAGGGTGTCCCTGCCCATGGCAGGGGGGTTGGAACTAGATGATCCTTGTGGTCCCTTCCAACCCAAACCATTCTATGATTCTATGATCTGTAAAACTATGATAAAGATTATGGGTTTTTCTATTTGGTTTTCAACCCTTGTAAATAAGAGATGTTCTTGTGAAGGACAATTTTTTTGAAGTGGAATAGTGCAAGTAAAAATAATCATGACATTTCAGGAACCTGGTTTCTACCAGAGCACAAAGCAGGGGTGAGTTTAAAGGACTCCTCCATGGAAAGAGCAGTCATAACAGCAATAAACCATAAAATATATTTTACAGGTTTCAGAAAGCTTTTCCTCTTTAGAGAGATTTTTGTGGGAAGTTCACATATTTAATCTATATAGCTTGTCTGTCACTAATTGAGAAATGTAGAATATCGGGCTGTTCTGTAGCTACTTCCAGATTTCTGTGCATTTTGCTCATGGAAAATTTCTCCATAACCATGAATTATTGAACAATTTACATGAAAAACCAAGAATTGTTTGTAGAACAAACAAATAATTATTGTTGTGAATGTCCCTTAGGCTACTCCTAAAGAAGCTTCAAAAACAATCGCCTGTGAGTCTTTGCTGCTGGCGCTAATGTAGTCATAGAAGATCAGGATGAAGAAAATCGGTACAAAATTAATCTAAACTGCTGTCCTTTCCCTCAAAATGCTCCAATGGCTAGGAAGAGAACTGATTTGTTCACTCCCATGTGCTGGATTCCTGGGAAAGACGTACAGAAAACAAGAAAGCAAAAATATAGATGCAGGATAATATCCGTATCTCCACATTAACTTTCAATATGGTTGACTAAGTAACAGGGGAGTTTCACTTATAATAGCTATTACAATGTTTATGCAAATAAGCATGTACAGTATTTGGTACGCACACCATAACATAAAATGCACAAGAGCTTTGTAAATTGTTCCTTCTTTATCTTTCATTATCTTCCTAGTTTCTTTGGCCTTAGTACACAATTTTCTTCTTAAATGACTGTCATTTGCCTTCTAATATACACTAAGGGTTTGACGTCCTATTGCATTAGACAGTTTTAAGTCGGTGTAACACTGGTGAAAACAGTGGCGGTGTTGCCTCTGAGAAAATGGGAGAGCTCAGTAGTAATGCAGACTCCCAGTTTTGGGAGTTTTACTTCAAACTTTTGTCCAGCTTGAACTGTGTGTGGGAGGAGTGTGAAGGAAGAGCAAGCCATCAAAATACAACAAGGATAGATGGGGTAGGAGCCACCTCCCACATTTTGCATTCTAATAATGAGATTGATGGCTTTTTTCCAATTCAAATGAGCACAGTCACAATTAGTCTTTATTATCCAGAGAAAAAACAAATGGTGAATCATAGCTTCATATCCTAGAGTGTTTGTTATATAATACCTATTGGATTTCATTTACATGCTTTATGAATATATTTATTTTGCTGAAAGCTGATTACCCAATTTCTTCTAAAGTCTTCGAAGGCACCGTGCCAGCCCTTCCTAAAGTTTGTAAGCATATTGTTTTTGACAGTCAGGAGAGTTTGAGATTTCTGTATTAATTACTCTGTTTACATAAAAATGAGCTTTATATCATTTGTGTATTCCTATTATACGTGTTTTTGAAATTACAGAGTAATTACAGCAATTGCTTAAGCTGCATGTGGTGTCTAATTTAATTTAATAAGATGCAGCTACATCATTTTTCACATATCATAAAACTAGATGTATAAGGCAGTGAAGTCATCACGGACTGTTATAACAGTATATATATAGTTCTAAAAACATCATTCAATTATGTAATGAATAATTATTTATATAGTTAAGAAGTAGCGGTATGTTTGTACGTAATGTGCAAAGCATGTGAATGATTGCCACTTCTTACTTTGTTACTTTATACAAAAAAATGCACGTTACCTTTTTCTTCTGCGTAGGTCATAGCCTTTACCAGCTTTAGTCCGGTAATATTAGCTGTAGTCTGTGGTAACGCATTTTAGTAAGCCAAAAGGGATGGCTATTTTTCAGACTTGACAAGTGGTGGCTGAATAATAACTTTCCTGTAATGCAGGCGCTTTCCTGAATGTTTAAGTGCTGATGGTTTGAACATTACAGCTCACCAAATTTTAATTGATTTGAGGTTCACTGATTCACTGACCTCTAAGTAAGTGCCAGCACACAGTGTGGTTTTTTTTTTCTTTTAGTTGTCTATCCAGATGGATTTAGTCCAGTATTTGATCCTTTAATGTCCTATAGGTACCCCAGAAATGTACATCCTGCTCAAATATGTAAAGTCATTCTCTGAGTTAGAGACACACAATCTATACATCCAAGAATACTGGTTTTAGCTGTGTGTGAGACAGGTGAAGTGTAAATACTGCTTAGGGAGGGAAGTACTTGAATAATGAGATGTAACTTTTCTCAAGAACTTGATTGCATGGGTTAAGAAGTTAGGTTTTGCAGCTAGGCAGCCTGATTCTGCCTAATTATTGTCAAAAGTTTGTCCTGCAGTCTGAGCAATGCTTCTATTTTCCACTCATTTTTCATAGTTCTAATTTGGACTGCCCAGAGAGGTGGTTGAGTCACCGTCCCTGGAGACATTCAAAAAACGTGTAGACGTGGCACTCCAGAACATGATCTAGTAGGCATGGTGGTGTTATGTTGATGGTTGGACTTGATGATCTCAGAGGTCCTTTCCAACCTTAGTGATTCTATGATTCTATGATTCTGGAGTTTATGAAGGGATCATATCACCTTGTAGCTCTGTCCTTTGGTTCCTGCACCAGGACGTTTCATTTCTGGTTGTCTTTTTGGAAAGTTTTCTGATTTTAATGCTCACAAATCCCCAAAATATTTTTTCAGTGTCTTGAGTTTTGTCTCATCTTAACTTCAAGACATGCAGACATTCCTTCCTTTTTCTTAACTTCAAGGAGAAATGAGAATAAAAGCTGTTTTGTGCTTTGGGTGTTATGTGACCACACAGGCAGCGTTGTAGTAACAAATATGTCCTGGTGATCAAATGCTGTACTTTCTTTAACACTGTTAATGAAGAGTGAAAAATCATACAGAATAAATTAATATCTGTCTTATTGTTGTTGTAAATCTCGAGCCTTTCCTTGTACACCATCACTTGGAAAAGGCATTTATGTAAAATTCTCTGTTTTGATTGGATTAATCTATAAGGGTTTTTCTGAAGGTTTCCAGAACTCATTCACCCCCGTGAGACATCTCGGAGTCAATAACAGGCATGTGGGCAATAAATGAGGGGACTATAAACTGTCATTTCTTTCATCTAGACTGTCAGGAGACTGACTTTGTCACAAAAGAAACCAGATAATGGAAGTATGAACAAATAGTTTCAATTTTGCTTTGTATCTGTACAGAAGAGGTGATATAATAGGTTTAGAAATTGGTAGAAGAAACAAATTCAAACAGAAATAGATAAGAAGTACTCATTATATTATGGCTTTTCATAGCTACTTTCTGGAGAACAGCGCAATCTTGTCTTCCTCTCTAGACATTCAAATGGTGACATATGCCTAAAGATCAGCCATTTATACAGAAAACTCTTAAACAGATAAGAAAAAATGGCTTAAATGGTGAGTACCCAATGTTAAACAAAACTGCAATTGAATCGTTTAATTATTCTTAAAACATAGGATTTTTTTCCAGCTGCTTAAAAACATTGCTTTACTTAAAAAAACCCTGCTTTATCTGTTTCTGTCTGCTCTACCAGAGTTACTCACACTGCTTAGTTAATGTTTGCATTCGTGACATTGATCAGCAGTGGAGGTAAACAATACAGTCTGTATATATATATAATGGAACAGGCAAGCTGTAACAAGTTCACTGCTTCTCTGCAAGTTAAAATATATGCATTTCAGATATGAGAAAAGGCTCTTCATGTTCTTTCTTTCCTGTGTATTAACTTGCTTGCTTGAGCTTTAGTGTTTTCAACACCAGGGTATTGAGTGCCAACGTGCTGAGTTATACATTGTGTACTAATCTGATATCCTAGATCCTGCTTTAGCAGGAGCTTGGACTAGATGATGTCCAGGGGTTCCTTCCAACCCCTACTGTCCTGTGATTCTGTGATACTAAAATTCACACAGTATTGGAGAGGTTAAATAATGAACTTCATGATACAATAAGTTGTAACTAAAGCATATTTGGTGTGTATCCACTACTGGAGAAAGGGCCAGGACAGGCAGTTTCAGCATTCCTGGTCCTTCAGCAAATGGCTCAGGGGTGGGTTGAATCTCTGTAATGTGGAGCTGGCTCAGAACTGGAAGCTCAGATATTAGAATTAGTAATATGGTGCTGTTTCTTATTAAATTGCTGTACACTGTGGTTTTCACATTTTTTTTATACATGAAACATACCTAAGAGAGGAAGAACTGAATGATAAAAAAATATGATTTATTACAGCTAGAGAATTTTGCTGACTTTCTAAACTGTATGGTGCATGAATAGAGTGAAAAAGTTTGAATATATAAATATATGTTGAAAGATCTGTTTCCAGTTCTCTTTTTAAGCTACCTGATCTGGCCCAATCCTTAAGACCACTCATTTTAGGTACATAAATAAAATCTGGTCAAAAATAGAGTGAGCTTCAGTGATGTAAACATAGGTATTTTACAGTTACTCAGTTTCAGGAAAAAAGAAATCTTGTAGTAACCAATATTGTTTCTATAAACTGTATGGATTCTAAACTCCAGTGGGAAGGAGCTTCTGATAAATTCTTATTTACCTTTATACTCCCTACTTTCTCTAGACTCTAAATGGCATGGAGGCTAGTTGGGCTACAGAATTATTTCCTATCTATGGTTTGTGCTGTTACATACTGTGTTTTAAGCTCATCTGAGACAGTAACGCTGGTCTGGGTTAGTAATGGGCTTACGCATGTCTTTTGCTAACCTGTCTGTGATTTTCTACTACATACAATGGTAATATATTAACTTGTAGGTATTCGCTTCTGCTTTGAACTTTTATATTTGTGCATATATATGTACTACGTATATTATATGTACATGTCTATGTAATATACAGATAAGTACTGTTTTTATTTTTTATGTAGCTATATATGTACCTGTACACACTCATAGATAAAACAGTTTCCATTCTTAGCATGGACATGCATTGTTATTCATAGTAGGACAAGTGAGTTCCTCACTCAGTAAAAATTTGCCTGAGTGAAGTCTGATTACTGAGACTTTAAAGATTGTCATATGTATCTAGAGAAATATTATTGTATTTTCTTAAGATTTGTTGAAAAATGTAAAATTTAGCAACCAAATGATGGAATAAGAAAAAATTTAAGGTTGCTGTCTAAGTTATATTCCTTTTTTATATATTTGAAATTATTTTCTTCGGTTCTTGAGAAAACAGATTGTCTAAGTTCATTTCATATGCTAGAAGTTCACAAGAGGAATCATTAACACTTTATTTTGAGAAAGATGATGACACCAAATTCAGATTTTCCAACAGGGATGCTATCCTGCTATATTATTCAAGTTGATTTAACGAGCTCCAACACTATTTTTCATGCCAAGACTTGAGTTCAGATTCTGTTTCATCT
Source organism: Psophia crepitans (assembly GCA_013399095.1). Classification (NCBI taxonomy): domain Eukaryota; kingdom Metazoa; phylum Chordata; class Aves; order Gruiformes; family Psophiidae; genus Psophia; species Psophia crepitans. Next base: position 314,776 of record VWZZ01000909.1, on the reverse strand, counting down.
GTGAGAGCTGGTAATGTGTGTAACAAATGAAGCGCTGTAAATAAATTCCATACCCCAGCTCCTCTTTTTGGTGATAACAATATCAAACATTGCACTAAGAGGAATGCCAAGTGAGGTCTTAGCAGCCTGGGTGAAAGCTCCCCAACAAGCTTCCTTTTGCATGACCTTTCAGAAACTGGTAGATTTCTTAGAGCTTTTTATATACTTATATTCTGTAAGTCAAACTGTTAAGATGTATGGAAAAAACAAGAGAGAATTTAGTCTACTCTGTTAAAAAGAAGTTGGAAGACTAAAATTTCTTTTCTTCCAAACTACAACTAGTCCAAAAATATTGTGCTTTGCCCTTAGGGAATTTAGGGAAAAAAAAAAAATCACTAAAGCCAAAAGGAACTACAGTCTCATGCAAATAAAATTTGCCAAAGTTTTATGTATGATGATAACTCCTAGCATTTCTTCCTGTGTAACTAAATTTTATTCCCTGGATGAATCATGCATCATACGGGATTTAAAAAGAAGCAGCGAAGTCTCTTCTCTCACCAGGCTATGAAATGCCTCGGGAAGTCAGTGCACATTCTTATATGCACTTCCTGCTCTTCCCCTGACATGCCCTCCTGGTAGTATGAGGAGATCCTTATTGCACAACCTTTTCATTTAATTGTTTAATTCTGAGATCCTTTTAATGATGCCTTTATTCATTTTCCATCTCATATACACAGCCTGAGCCCTTCTTCTTTATTATTTATCCCTCAGTAAGACTTTTAGGGGTCAGGCTGTTCCTGTTCGTGTTACTGCTAAGAGATTTTTCACAGGAAAACTGGCTGTGTTATCTTTGCAGTTTTATCAAAGATTAGGACATATGCAAAAAAGGTGTGACTTGTGCTTGATGACTTTAGTTTTGTCTTGAGATCTCACTGAATTGTTTAGATGTTGCTCAACTAGCGGGGAAACCTTGACTTCTTGTTTGGAGACTAGATATTTCTACAGAACCACGCATGAGCTGGTAACAGTTGTGCTGCTTATTTAGTAAACTCTACCTGCTTGATAATACAGGCAGAAAAGCTGTGAGTTTGACTTACTTGAACACAGAGTTAAAGTGATGTTCTAAAAAAATAATTACTGACACAAAGCCTCTTTTATTAGATAATTATGTCCCCTCTTGGAGCCAGATGTATCCTGTGGTGTTTGGTAGTGAAAAGAAGAGGACCTCAGGGAGGCTGGCAGAATTCCCCTCAGAGCTCTTTAATTTGCATCTACAGCCTAATTCCCTGGTACAAATCAGAAATTTCCTGTGTATCTAGCAATAGAATGCTGGAGAAAAAGATCCAGTCATACCACCAACGGGTAAGAGATCCCTCCCCAGGCTGACCATCCAAAAGGCCACTTCCATTGCACAAGAGAAGAATTCTAGTGAAGCTACAAAAGCATCACCAGAAAATAATTGACTGGCACTTTTCCCACACTTTTTTTTTTTCCAAATATGAATATATCTCTTTGAAATATGATAGTTACAGGCCTGAAACATCTGGGCAGGGAGCAGGATTTGCTCGCTGTATAGTATATCCCAGAACATTTAGGTTCCCAGATTCAATTGTTACTCTCTCCGCACCAAATGAGTAGTGTAAAACAGCCAATTTGTGGGCAGACCTACACTTTGATTCTTCTTAAATACTGGAATGAAGTCCTCCATGACACAGATATCATTTCCATTGATTCCACTCTGAGCTTGGTTTTAGCATCGATCTTGCATTTTATCTTTGATGTACAATGAGGCCGTATAGCATGCTACCAAGAAAAGGAATATTTTTAGGTTTTATTTAGCTACTGAGGTGTGATAGACCTTCCATTAGAAATTAGTGACAAAGAGTCCAATCCAATCTCCACCTGAATTCAATATTTTTTTCTTTCAAGCAGTTGTCAAAGCAGAGGAAGGTTTGCACACTCTGGGGAGTTTCCTGAGGTTAGCTTGTGCTATTTAACTCTCTGTTAAGGAAGTAGCATGTTAGTTTAGCTAACGTCACTCAAGTAGGCTTCTTAGCCATTCTCTGTTTTAAAGTGGAATGATCAAGTTCTCTAAACCTCAAGCCATCCCTAGTCCCTGATTTTATAAAAATTACTTACAGTGCTAGGATTTAAAATCCTACTTAGTAAGGTGGGAGTTAGCGCAGATGAAATGAAGCAACAGTTGCAAATAACTAAGGTATAATAAATAAATATAATAGATTAAAAAATAAGGAATTTACTAAGAAAGGTTTGCCTAGGCAGAAAGTCTGGAAAGAGTGAAAATCTTATTTTCAGAAGAAGAATAGAAGTAGTCCCCAGGTCTAGGATGAAGCAGTTCCACTGACGATAGTCCTATTAGGCAGCAGTCTCATTCTATCTTTAGCTGAATACAACACTGAATGTCAGCATCCCCAGCTGAGATGACAGCTTGACTTTGGGTGGGCAGACACTTTGTTTCTACCACAATTTTTTTCTCACTGTTCAGCTACACCCCCAGAGACAAATTTTTGAAAAGCAAAGAACAAAACATAAGGTTTTTTGACTATAGAGGTTAGGTTTGTTTTTATACTCTCAAGAAAATGCTAGGAAGATGCATATGCTTGCAAAAATAATTAGTGGTTGGTAGAAAACATGTACTTCTCATATCTTTGTGTGATCTACCTTTTTTGCTTTGAGACACTCTATATTTCAGAGAAATACAAGATGAATAAAGAGCAAGGTAGGATCAGACATGGGTGTTAAAGGCCACTGTTGTCACAAGTTAGCAAATCAAAAGAGTTAGAATTATGACCGAACAGGAATAAGTGTAAAAACTTTGCTTCCTTCTTTTTCCCTTTACCTAAACTAATCACAGAATCAGTCTTCCTTATTCTAATCTGTTTATAAGGATCAGTACAGACAGTAAAAGCTTGGGGCTTAGCTTGTCAATTTGACAATTTTCAGCTGTGATGAACACAAAAGAAGTGAACTAGAACTACCATGAAGAATCTGTAATAACTGAGAATACTTTCAAGAGAACTTACATGAGGTTGGTTCTCTGGTGAGTACCAGCTATGTGCATTGATTAATCCTGGGTGTTTGTGGGTTGTTTTTTGATATTTATTTTTTTTTACTTCATTTATTTGTATTATTATTTCTATTTATATGTTATTTTATTTTTTTTACTATTTTCTTTTTCGTATCATCCTTATTTTTATCAGAGAAGAGCTGATAGCATTTTTAAAGTGTGCCAAAGTAAATAATTACAAGAAATGTGATGTGTTGTCATTGTTTATCTAGAAAGACTGGAAGAAATAACATTGTTCTGCATAAATATAGTGGAGCTGATAAGTCTGTACCATTTAATACAGCACTTGGTGGTTCAGGACAAGCAGTTGTAAAGTAGCAGGCATATGTAACGCAGCATCATTTCATAATTAGACCAGGAGACTGGAAATCAGAGTTTCTATGCTATGATTTTTGTCTTTCCAGGAGATATTGGACAAATCACTTAAACTTTCTTAATTCTGCAAGTTAAATGTGATGTGGTAGCAAAGATACTGTGCTACAGTGGTAGCAAAAATACTTAGCTAATTTGCTGACTATTGAGAGCTCTATATAATTATTTGAAATTTTAGGATTAAAGTCTGCCCTCCCCTCCCCCCCAAGTTTAGGAAGAGAATAATTCTCTCTGTCAGAAATGGTTACTCGTTATTGTGTTCTTTTTTTACATGCCTCAAAGAAGTCGAGTTTTCATGAAAACTTGCACTTTCTATGAATCTTACTTTGTATGAATTTAGTGCACGCTCCTGACTCAACAAGGGTACATCGGTCTAATGGCCAGTTCCAGAAAACACTATTTGTCTCCTGCGCCTCTGCCTTTCACGCACTGCAAAACTGAGGTTGCACTGTTCCCACGTTTGCGTGCTGATGGATGGGTCATCCAACCCTGTGTGGGTTAGACCAGTAGGATGACATGCATAATTTTGGAGGCCAAACCAGCCTCCAATTAACAAATAAACTATTAAAAGCAAGAAAAGTGGCCTGAAAGTAGATATTACTAGTGGAAGACAGAGGGAAAAACATACACGTTTCAGTGTGTTTCTTTTGTCTAAGTTATAGTGTATGATGTGCTCTTTGACCTCTTCTGTCAGTGCATTTGGGTATAATGGTCTTCTCTTCACTACATTCAACACTAAGGTAATCTGCAAAGGTCAGGAAGATGAGTATTATATATCTTATTCCTAGCACTGGAATCAGACTAATGAAAAAAGATACAGACTTTACAGCTTCAGATAAGGAAGGAACTTTGCATTATCCTTGCAAGTAATTAGGTAGAAGACTGCTCTCACTTTGACTGTCTTTTTGTTATCGGTGATGGTAATGATAAGTGATGAAAAATAGTGAAAGTATTTTGCAGCAATAGTTTACATTCTTGGGCTTATTTTTTTCCATAAGCGTAAATTCTGAAAAGTAGCTCTTGTGGGAATAATTCGAACTTGAAAAATGAGAGTAGCTCTGAAAAGGTCTGTCTGCAAGATGTAGCTTATTTGAGATAGGATGGATGGTCAGGATTCAGAAGAGTGAAGGAAACTTTTACTGTATCTGGGAGTTTGGAGAGGGGAAAAAAAAAACAACCACCTTTAAAAATTTGATAGTAGCTAAAATCTTGAAGTCTTTATTAAATGGTTTTGAAATATACTCAAAATTTTCTTGGAATTTTTTTCCCAAATGAAAACTAGAGACAAGAACCTCACCTGGTATAAACTGGCATAGCTCCACTGAAGTCGGACAGGCACGGTGCTTGAAGCAGCTGAGGAGATGATTGCTGTTTTCAGAATGGGGGCTGGTCTTACCACTTCTCTTTTTTATTTTTTTATTTTTTAATTTATTTTTTAATCTTCAAAGCATTTCCAAGCCTTAAATAAAGTTTCTCCTTTAGGTATTTGGGAGTGCATTGGGGAGAAATATGCAGATATATCACCCTGTGTATTGGAACTAGAATGCCTAACTCATTTATTACCTAAAGTATTTTGTGGTCAAAGGGGAGAGAGGGCTGCAATTTTCTGTGCAGATGGCAGAAGTACTGTACGGAGGAGTCTAGTGTATCTATTAATCTCATCCATAGAAGCAGACAGTGAAGAGGTTCAATTCTGTGACAGCCTAACCATTAACGGCATCCCAAACTTGATTTTATTTCTTCACTTTTTCGGGCTGAAAACACTGTGGCTAAGATTTATTATGTCATTGTCGTCTCTGCCTTCTCCTCTGTCTCATCTGTATTCTTTACAGAGCCTATAAACATGGGCTGTCAGCAAGCTAAACCTGTCAGATTTCCACTTCCCCCCTCCTCTGTCTGCTACTATGCTGCCCGAGAAACAGCCCTGCACGCTGCACCCTCACTATGATTCTCATCATCACATCTCATTCATCACTGTGACTCCAAACTCAGCTCAACACATTAGAAAAAAGGTCAGGGATATGAAAGGAAAAGAGAAATAAACAACTACCCAGCGGAAGCGGTTGAGCTGCAAGAGACGTGGGAGGTAAGATCGGAGCCAATTTCTCTGCCAGCAGCTGTACTGGGCATAAAGTACTTGCTATACAAGTTCTAAGTGTTTTAAGCTGAAGGGTTGTGTAGGGGTTTCCTGCAGCTCCTGCTTTCTTTCCCAGCACAGAAGCGTAGTGAAAGGATAGAAAACCTTAGTTAAAGACGGGTAGGTTATAAAACTTTTTATAACTGGAGTAAAGATGACGGATTGGTTGCTGAGCGACTAGAAACCTGATAGCATGCAAGATTTGGACTCGAGAGTTCAATAAACATCCTTACAGTGATGAAAGAACAAGTCCTGTGTTGACTTTATGAGCAAAACTTGGAGGAAAAAGAAATTATTTTATATGAAGCAGTAATATTCCTTTAAGTGGGATCTGCTTCTTCCTATGTGCTATACTGTCGGTGTAGTTAGGTAGAATTTATTTCAAAAAATATTCTGTCTTAGTGATATCCCTTCCCATTCTCCTCACTACTGCTTTGGCCATTTATCACTGAGGAGGTGTTTTTTTTCTTGATCAGGAATTATGTTTTTTGCCTTCATGCCATTTTTTTTCAAGCTCTTGGCACTTTTCATCGTAAACAGAAAATAACTATTAACTCTTTCCTTATTTGCATTTTGAAAATTTATATATAAAATACTGATGCAACATCATGCCAGTAATTTCTTTCTTTCAACAAATAAGGTAAATAAGAGAAAATGCTGAGTCTAAAATAGATAACTTGCAAAACTCTGTTCAGAAAGAGTTTGATACAAAGAAATTACTTAGTGCAACCACAATGTTTCTTCTCATAAATAGTCAGATTGTAAGGACCTTTGTTTACAGTTTTATTTATGCATGCAATACTTGGTTAGGAATTTTATATAACCTCTGATTATAACATATTGCCCAGCAAGCATGATGACTTTGGTCAAATAATCAAGAATATAAATATCTTTATCGACTACTAATATTTTTAAAAAGTAATTCTAACTGCTCTACGTGAGCAGATTGTTTACGTTCTGACCTTTTTAAATATGCTTCTGTCCAGCTCATTCTTAAACCCTGTGTTCATGCTTTATGTGTTATTTCAGCTAAATGGAGAAGATGAATAAACTGATTATTCGATACTTTTCATTAAACAAAAAAAGTAAAAGGCCCCTAGTCAAATGGTAAAACCAAAAACATACAGTGATTTACAAGGGAAAATGCAGTTTCATGGGGAATGGCTCCCATGATGTCCATTAAATGCAATACTTTGGATGGAACCTCCGAATCTGATAATCCTTGTGCCACTGGTGGTTGAAAAGTGAGAAGGAATACTTCCCTACACTTTCAATCTATTTCTCATTCTTTCCTGAGCATTTGCTGTCTTGCTGAAGCTGAAGATGCAATAGGGAAGTTCTTAGTCAAAAACACTGTAGCACATCTCACAGACTCACCTGTGGGAAGAGTCTGGCAGAATTTGGGGAGAAACTTCTTATAACTCAGAAAAGGAACTTTTGCATCTAAAAATAAACCAGAGGACTGCTGCATTCCTCCACTTCTGTGCAAGTGTTTGTGTTTTCCTCAGTAAATGTCACTGCTCGCAGTGTTGTTAGGAAGTTCTTTTCTCTGTGTTCATCATAACCCATGGAATGATAGTATGGAAATTAATCAGTTTTGAATATACTGTATACCCTAGCTTTAGGAGGCAGGGGAAGTCAAGATCCCTGAACCAGGCAACTGCATTAACACATTGTATGCATAATAATATAACAACTATCAAGGCAAAAAAGCACATGGAATTAGGATATTCAGACAACAGACTGTTCAAAGTTGATCTGAAAATAGATAAATTCTAGATTAATGTGAACTGTGGGGAGTAAAATACACTGTGGAGAATAAGAACCAGGAAAGAAAGCATATTAGAGAAGCACATTTAAGTTCCTACAACTTACTGTATGCTATCAAGTATAAATGCAGCATTGTGATACAGCAGAGCTCAGTACTGACATGACTAGTCTGGCCCTAGTGTGAAATGCCTCATACTCCAAAATGAGGAAACAAAGCATACAAGAAATTTCAAACTTGTGAAGAAAGAGGTTTGAAAGACATATTGTAGTATACCTATAAAAGAGGCTATAACTGTAAAACAATTAGGAAATAAATGTGAGTGGCTATTCATGAACGACATCAAACTGCAGCAATAACAACAGCAGTGGCAGTATGAAAATTATGATCTTACTGCTGAAGGAAAACACAATAGAGGGTAAGATCAGAATAACAAAGTAAAATGTGGTAAGAGAATGGGAATGTTTTAAAAAATAAGGAGGTAAGAGAATTCAAGAGTTTAACTTGTAAAATAATATAAACACTGTTGTTATCTACCACATCACTGCAAATATAATATAGATTGAGTGGAGGATGAAAGGAGGAAGAAGAAAAGTCAAAAATCCAGTACTTTCCTCTTACTGATATACTAGGAAGAGGCAAACTCCTAGCCAGTTTATCTGCTGACATCAAATGAGATTGCTTCAGTTATCTTGATCAATACCAGACGAAAATGAGGTACAAAGGAAAGATTACTTTGCACTGAGATATCAAGTATTCTTTTATATTTCTCTACCAGAGTAAACTAGTATATTGAACTTGGTAGGCTGAATCTGATAAATACTTCAAATTTAAAGTCATGTATTGGAAAAACAAATGGATATCTCGCTTGTTCCTCTTGAATATATAGCAGAGTTTACATTACATAATACACTGCTCTCCACATAGCTACTGGCTGTTTGCTAGTAAATGTTGTTTAGAGGGCTACACTACACTGTGAAAAATTGTCCTTAACTGAAAAAAGAAAGGCAGCCATTTTAAATTTGAGGACAGAAAGGCAATTCAGAAGGTGATCTCTTTGAAATTACTAATTCATCTCACCAAGCAAGAATTTTTGTTAGTGTTCACCATGTAATAAATACCATGAACGCTATATGGCAGAACTTGCCTACTCTTAGTTTCTCTCAACCACCAAAACTAGATTTGCCAGGTTGTAAATTAGATTCCTGTAATGCAGGTATGTAGGAGTTGGGATTTTTACTCCTAGACTTATTAAGTAGGATTATTTTAGGTGCACAGACTTTACCATTCCTGCTTCACAGCTCAGCTAACTGAAATCAATAGTGTGTAGGCTAAGATAGATTTGCAAAATGAAGAGAATCATTCCTTCATTACAGATCATTGAAAAAAAAACCAACATTGCTAAGGTAGCTGAATACGTGATTTTATTATATTCTCAGAGACCTCTTGCATTTATGTAAAGACAGTCACAATTACTTCATTCCGCTGGTAGAGTTCAGGTTTGTATATTGGGTATGACAGTTATAATGCTTGCAGTGCACTCAAGTCAATGTTCACAACATAAAAGGATGTACCACTCTAATGACTGACATGACCATTGACCCCTCTTTATTTTCTGGCAGTATTTACTTCCCATTTGACACAGTCTTAAAAAAACTCCGAATATTACTTACTATATGAAATTAGGATAAACATTGAATCACATTCAGATTTCTCTTCAGGAACAGTTAGTACTCTTATTTTTCAGATGGGAACCTTTTTCTGGGAGTTCCAACTAGTCTGTTCTTCTATTCCAAACTCTGTAGGTTTTATTAAGACTTCTTCAAAATGTGAAGAGAAGGAGATCCAAACATTTGTATGTTTAAGAAGTGTTTAGTCTTCATTAATGTTGCATAGCAAATCAAGCAGGGTCTCATTTTTACCACAGTTCATTCATTTGATGCTATCTATGCTGCTATTTACCTACTAGGTATGGTGCTAGTCCAGTCACTGAGTATATTGAGTATACCTGGTTATTGAATTTCATTTCTGTTTTCAGTTTTCCCTACAAGATTGCCATGATTCAAGAAGAGTTCTGAGTTCTCTTGCATGTCTCTGGGATGAAAATCACTGTCTAACATCATCAGTGCATACATCCTTTGATTGTGCTGCTTTACTTTTTTTTTTTCTCTTTCCCCCCTCCAGCTGAGTTAAACCAAACATTCAAACAAGGTCAGCCCATTTCAGACTTCTTGTATGAATATGAGCAAAAGTTATAATTTAGGAAAGACTGTTCTTTTTTATAGTTATATCACTTTGTTTTTTAAATGTTAATGTTTTAAATGGTTTAAAGTCATTCATGAATGACCAGAATTGTGTATTAAATGTATTTTGTTTCCACTTTCTTTCATATGCTGCCATATGAAGATGTATAACAGTGTTTGTCATTTTATTTTCTTCAGGTCATAGCCTGTAATATTTTTAAAGAAGCCCAGTGCTAGATGTATTTAAAGATTTTATTTTTTTAAAAAAAAATCATTACTTCATATAAAATTCAGGAATTAATTAGAATTGCAAAAGTATACTGAGGAGAGCGAATAAGTAAATTTTTTTAAAGTACAGCCAGATTATTTTATGGTTAGTCTTTCAGAATTATGCAAAGAAGTTGAAATGCAAACTACTCACTACATTATGCATTATATTCATTATTGGTACTGTAGTTCTTAGCATTCTATTGCCCATCACAATAATGGGATATAATGAGGGTTTTTTTTAATGCACCATGTGTACAAATTGTACTATTCAGGATTTCTCAGGCAACAACTGGAATCCAGTCAACAATAAGATGTGCTTGCTAATAACCAGAGATACTCGACACTCTGATGTGTAACTTAGAAGAGCCCTATAGCACATGGGAAACCTATCATGTGCAGTGGAAAAAGTGCACAATTAGTGTGAACTGTTGACTCCCCCAAGGAGAACATCCCACCTACTGTAGGTCTTGGCTTGAAGTTTTTAGCAGCAAATATCCTTAAGACAGCATTGACTTAGTGTCCTTCTCTTTGCCTTTGTAACGGCTTTAAATGTACAGATGATGACCCCTGTATGCCCAGGAATGGACAAAATATTCTTGTTACCTCTCCTTCTCCTATATTTCATAGATGATTTAAGGAAGAGATAGCTCTAATTCAATACAGAGGTACACTATCAGTTGCGATTTGGACAGGAAATATTGTTCTTTAATTTAAAAAAAATCTGTCAGGTCCAAACTTTTATTTTAATTGGGCAGAACAAGAATCTATTCTTGATGTACCTTGTTGATATGGCACTATTTAACATGTCAGATTTCAACAAATGAAAGTGACCTTACCACTACCGTCTCTAGTGCATGTAGAGTGACAAAACAACTTGACTGTAACACAGTCTTTATGTACGAACCATTTTCCTGATTAGTACATTTTTGTCAAGTAACTTCTTTGTTTACGATACCCTTATTCCCTTAAGGTTTAGCATACATAGTTATTATTTATGATAAAAAGATTGTAAAATGCAACAATTTTGCAACATAAGCGTCTTCAAAGTACTTTTTTCAGCCTTTTAGTTTAAGAACTATACCTCTTTTCTAAGCATTACTTTAATATTACTGAACAGAACATTTTTATTTATGTGGAACCCTAGATTAACACGTAAAAAAATACAGGGAATAACACTAAACATAATTTTTAAAAGACCTCCTAATAGTATCTTAGAGTATTGCTTCTACAGAAACATTCCAAAAGAATACATAAAAATAAAATCTACCATGGTCCAAAGTCTATTTCTTTGTATATACCCAGAGTGTTTCGTTAGTGATAATTTGATTCCGAAATGGCTTTTTACTACCTTTTTGTCTGGATATCCAAAGTAACTGCAACAAAAATAAGCTGGACTCAAATATTGCAATATCAGTAGAAGTATTTCTTTCAGGTTTATTTTATTTTTACTTAGTAGTTCATGAATTGAAGGGTGAAATTTCTCTCAAGAGATTTCTTCAAATATACTTTTTTATTTGTCACCTGATAAATAAAGTTTAAGGCAAGAAACATAAAAGTGTGTAATATTTAAAATTTATGATTTTGTAACATATTAGAACTACCTAAAAGATAATGATATGAGAATCTGAAAGAAAATGAATAAACTTTTCAGTTTGGTGCTTTTTAGCTTATTTTGAAGAAGTTTGGGAGAGGACATAGAAATTGATGCATTCCTTTGAAATATTTTAATAGTGTTAAATCTATTGCATTTTTGATGGGAAAAAAAAAGTGACACCACTGTTTTACTTTAAACTGTTTCTCTTAATGGAATATCTGTTACAGTGGTTTAGTCATGTCTATTTGAGGGACTGATATGACTTGCAGAATCTTTTACTAACGAATACATGAATGGAAGAAATTCAGTTGATTCCAGTTTAGACTAAGCTTCCATAGCTGGAAAAATCACTCTTTTGGAATGAAAAAAAAAAGTAAAAAAAAATCTTACAAATATAAAGACAATAACAGGATGGATTGTTTACAATTTCACTGTCAGAGACCGTGACTGTAACAAAAAGTCTAGATATAAAAATTTTAAGTGTTAAATCTCTTGTAAAATAATTTCAAAATAAAAGCTACTTATTAACATAGAAAAGACATATTTGTATGTATTGGGATTTTAAAAACGTGTATTCCTATTCACTAGATGGAATTTCATTTTAATTGGCCTACAGAATAGTATTAATTTAAATACCCACTTTTTTCTGCTGTGCTTTTCCAAATCTCTAAGGTTAGAAATATTTCGTTTCCTACAACACTATAGTAATGAATGTTTCTTCACTGAAAAGCATAATCTTATTTAAGGATTTCTCTTTACTTTTTTGTTTTCTGGTTAATGTCCTTTAATACTCTTTACATTAGGAGTCTGAATTTTCCCCTGTTTAGACCACAACAAATCCAAATGAAAGCATTAGTTATAGCCGTTTTTACTCAATATCAATATCCAAATTCAAATTCTGACTGTGAGGCTTAGTCATGCTATTGTTTCTTGTTCCTTCTCCCAAGAAGATAATTTTTGTGTTTCTCTTTATTTATTTATTTTCATTTCTGCTTTTGTCCGTTGCCATCCTATACCAATCTTATATTAACTAACCCCAGCACAGATACCAAGGTATACCTGTTTGCTTATTATTTGCATTGCGATCAGAAGCCTCTTCTCTGTTTTAGATTTTTGGCAGAAAATTATATGTATTCATAAAATATTGTTGGGCTACTCTGGTGGATTCAGATGAAAGCGCCTATCCATTTCTCAGCTATTTTAATAATTACTTAATTAGAGACAAGACTTAGTCTGCAATTAAAAATGTGTTTGTTCAACTCTCCAATCTTCTAGAAACACATAGTTATTCTATATCTTCTGTGTGAAAGAGGGATTTTATTTCTAGCCTCACAAAGATACTGAAAGCATGAATTCCCTCCAGATTACCAGGCTTTAAATGCTATGAGAAACCGAGGAATGGACAGATAAAGATATATTGATAGAACTAGATAATGTACCTGTGGTTCTTAAAAGCACCAAGACAGAGAGATACAGTCAAACAAAAACATACACGTTTTTATTCAAGGAGGATATCTTGAACATTGGTCTCATGCTCTACTGTAATATAATGGAGAAACAATACTATTGTCCTAGTTTAAAAACAATGGCACATGTGTAATGACATAAATGGTTGATGTGAAGAGGAACACATCGAGAAGGTATTGTGGAAGGCGACATACAGACAGGTGTATCTACCAGATAGCTCTCTCATGTTTCTACTGTCCTTCTGCACTTAAGCCATACATATAGCAACTTAAGGATCTGCATTATTAAGGTAATGCAGACTCTGAAATTCAGTGACTGGTTTATTTCTACTCCTAGCTGCAATACCAGAAAATAATTTTCTTCAGCAGACTTCAGTGCCTTTATATATATGAGCATATGGGACTTGCACCTTTATGTCATACACTTGAAGGCCTGGGGACCTCTACTGTTGCTACAACCCACAGCTTTCTAATTATGTCACAAAGGACATGAAATGATTATGGATGAGCAACAGAGTAGTTGCTAAGAGACACCCTGTGCAAGGAGCTAGGTAGGAACTGCTGTGTAAAATCATTCAACAAGCACCTCTCAACTTTTCACAGGACTAATAAGGAGAATTCTGGGTTGAGGAGTTGCTGATGTGAATATCTTTGAACATACAATATATTGTTTTTTTTTCTTTCTCTCAACGAGCTCAAACCAATAGACAAACAGGAAAAAAGTCTTAGAGTTTTGGTCTTTGTGTCTTTTTTAGTCTATAAGCAGTTTGTTAGATTCATAAGTTTATGAACATATTTTGCAAAATACTTGAGTTTGTTAATGCTATTCAAAATTCTTCAAGTTTTACATTATAAAAAAGACAGAGTTTTAATTAAGTTAGGTCTTAATATTTGATATCACTGGTCATTCTACCAGAAGCAGAATATAATGAACTACATCTTACAGAAGTACTTTCTATTTAGGAATCTTGTTGGCAAAGAGTGCACCCTCAGTAAGTTTACAGATGACGTGAAATTGGGAGGCAGTGTCAGTCTGCTTGAGAGAAGGAAGACTCTCCAGAGAGATCTGGAAAGGTTGGATCGATGGGCTGAGGCCAACTGTATGAGGTTTAACAAGGCCAAGTGCTAGGTTCTGCACTTTGGCCACAACAACCCCGGGCAGCGCTACAGGCTTGGGGCGAAGTGGCTGGAGAGCTGCCTGGCAGAGAAGGACCTAGGGATGTTGGTTGACAGCCGGCTGGACATGAGCCAGCAGTGTGCCCACATGGCCAAGAAAGCCAACAGCATTCTGGCCTGCATCAGAAAAGGTGTGGCCAGCAGGAGTAGGGAAGTGATTGTCCCCCTGTACTTGGCTCTGGTGAGGCCTCACCTTGAGTACTGTGTCCAGTTTTGGGCACCTCAATACGAGAAGGACATTGAGCTGCTGGAGCGTGTCCAGAGTAGGGCAACGAAACTGGTGAAGGGACTGGAAAACAAGTCTTATGAGGAGCAGCTGGGGGAACTGGGCAGGTTTAGTCTGCAGAAGAGGAGGTTGAGGAGAGACCTGATTTCTCTCTACAACTACCTGAAAGGAAGTTGTAGTGAGGAGGGTGTTGGTCTCTTCTTGCAAGTAGCAAGCGAAAGGACGAGAGGGAATGGCCTCAAGTTGCATTAGGGGAGGTTTAGGTTGGATATTAGGAAAAACTTCTTCACGGAAAGTAGTAGTAGTGAGGTGTTGGAACGACTGCTCAGAGAGGTGGTTGAATCACTGTCCCTGGAGACATTCAAAAACCATGTAGACGTGGCCCTCCAGGATGTGATCTAGTAGGCGTGGTGGTGTTAGGTTGACGGCTGGACTTGATCTCGGAGGTCCTTTCCAACCTTAGCGATTCTATCATTCTAAATGCTTGATCTAGCAGTATAGTCTAATACTTCTTGATAAAGTTCAGTATATTTATCTGTATGAAATTTTATGAACAAGGTGTTGTGAACTTTGACTTTGATCCAGTAAGTCACTTTGACAAATGGCTAACTCTTCAGCTTATCTCCAAATTTACTAAAAGCTTTGCTTAATCAAGCATACCATACTCCATCTATAAATGACTAGCTTCTAAAGCAGTATTGACAGAAAAGGAAAGTAATTCTTCTCTGTAGTATGGATAATCTGTTCATAAACACTGTGATATCATCTGAACTTTAACAGCCTAACCATACCAAATGAGGAATCTATAAATATATCAGCCTAATGTATCTGTATTGTCAACTTTATCATTATAAGGGAAATAATGAATAATTTTTCAAAATCACACCACTTTTCTACTTTTTAACTCTGTGGAAAGACCTCTAATGACCTCATGGTGCTTTCAGTCAGTCCCATTCTGACCTTATGGATAAGTAATCATACAGACGCTATTATAAAACGTTTCTTATCTTTTTCTCTAAATGTGTCTGTCTTCCCATTTTTGCCCTGCCTCTCTTGATGATCATGCACAGCTTACTAGAATAGAGACCTGTTTAAAATTTGAGTTCTCTAATTTTGGAATTTAATGCTTCTCCATGTATTTGTAGTTTTCTCGTGTAGTACACGTTAATGTAATAAATCATCGTACTGTTGCTGATTCATTCTAAATGCTCTCTGTATTGCCACAAACATTGTCTACCATACAGAACTGATGACTAATACTGCCTGACAAGTTGCACTACAATTTCTGGAGAGGCTAGAGTAGCAAAATATATAATGCGGGTTGTGCTAATGTTCTTGAAATGATTGATAAGTTTTTAATTATAAATCAAATTTTAATTTAGTTACTCTGTTCACCCAAGTATATCTTATGAAATTTAATTTATGAAATATTAATACATCATATAATTGAGTTTCCAGCACTGGTAGATTCGGTTGCTTGAGAACACAGAGTAGATCCTTTCATAATGACTAGTTTTATAATCAGGAACTTAGTCCCATAAAAATGTGTGCAGGAAACTTCCCCTCTTAATGGTATTACTTGTACTAGAATGGTGACATGAAGAAAAGTTACTATGTTTGGGGTCTTTCTGCAGAAAAGCTTTCCATCTGTGTCCTAGTTTTGACAGCACTGAAATACAGCATTTTTTTATAAGCATTGTGATTCTGTTTCTCCTCTTAGGCACTGTGAATCACAAGTAACTAGATGGAAGGGTAAGAGCAAAGGCAGTTAATATCAGCCCGTCTAGGCAACCTCCATGTTATTAAATTTTCCTTACTAAATACAGACAATAGATCACGTTTTCCCTGATACACCTTTAAGCCTGATTTGCACACCACTTTGCCTGCATTCAGTTTGATTACTGTGGTCAGTCCTCTCTGGGTTTAAGAATATATATATGTTTGCATGGTTGGTAGATGGCCATTTAATTTAATGACATTTATTTCTGACTTTCTCTGGAAGAATGAAAAATAGCAAGCCTCTGACATATGCTGTTGCTAATGTTTAACTTTTCCTCTTTTCTAAAATTTCTCTAGTATTTAGCTTCAAAAATCGCCAGAAAGCTCATGAGTCTGCTAGATCTTCGTGTCTTTGGTAGTTTAGCCTATGGTATAAATATATTTTTAATTGACTATGTACCCTGCTCACCAAAGTAACTGTAGGCAAGGCATTTTACTAAATATAATATTTTGAGTAGTATATGCTTCATAATAAATGAACAGTTTTATTGGAATGATTCTTATGTGTCACAAAATATTGCAAAACATACATGATTTTCACAAGTTGAATATGCTGTCTGGAGATTTCAATGCTTAATTAAAAACTATGATTTAAGAAAAGTGAGTGTACAAATAGCACTATGACTGTTCTTTTTGTTTATTTCAGAATGAATTCATTATCCATTTTTTAAATTTCTTTTCATCCTAAACTTGGAAAACTTAGGGCCAAACTTTGTTGACCATAAGTAATCATCCAATGTTCCATACTTTAAGTGATAAATTCACCATTGAAGAGGGAATAGCAGTTTATAATCTAGGTAATTAACTGGTGTTACCTTTGTAGTAGAACAAGCACTGAAAGAAAACTTGTATTTCTTCATATCAGGTTTTGAATAGTAAGGAAATTCTCAGCAGAATGGGATATGTTGAACTGAGGGGTTTGATTTAGTTTGGCTAAAAATTTACTTCAGATCTTCTGTGTCCTGGTTTGATCTGAGATAGAGTTAATTTTCTTTCTAGCAGCTGGTATAGTGCTGTGTTTTTGATTTAGGATGAGAATAATGTTGATAACACACTGACATGTCAGTAGTTGCTGGGCAGCTGCAGTGATTGCACTGAGCCAAGGGCTGTTCAGGTTCCCACGCCCTTCCAGGAGCACAAGGAGCTGGGAGAGCACAGCCAGGGCAGCTGGCCCAGCCTGGCCAGGAGGACGTTCCCTGCCATAGAACGTCATGTTACACATATAACTGGGGAAGCTAGCTGGGAGGCGGGATCGCTGCTTGGAAGCAGACTGGGCATGAGGCTGTTTTATTTGTCTTCTGCATGTGATCAGCAGTTGTATTATAATTGTTATTTTATGGTACTAACTGGTAAAATATACAGAGATATGGAAAAAATATTTTCTAGCAGGTGGGAAATTATCACCTTGTAGCTAGCTGGTGGGAGGAGGCTTGTGTGTGCATGTGTTTGCATTCGTGTGCATGTGTTTAGTGGGTTGTTGTTGTTTGTTTTTTTTTTAAAAAACTTTTAAAAATTTTTATTCACTAGGTATTACCTATAGATTTCAACAGAAAAAGAATTGTAACAAAAGAATTGTTCAGTACTCTTTCTTTCAACAAAGCATCTCTAAGTATGTCTCAGGAACAACTTTTGCAAAGACTTCCCCTTTCTGCAGTTCTCATTGCAGTGCCTGTCAGCCCTAACGGAGTCTCACAGGGATAGCACTGCTCACAGGACTTCCAGACTTCCATTTTTAGTGCCAGTTTGAAAGCAGGAGACTCTGGGCCATATTTTGAAATATCATTTAGTGCCTGTTTGATGGGACTGGAGTCAGTCTTGAATTTATCATCCCATAAACACTGAATACTAATGCTGGTTTTATTAGAACAAAGACTAGAAGCATGAACTTTTTAAAGCAGAGAGCTCAGAACATGACAGAAAGATAAAAAGGTTTGCAAACAGAAATTTCTCTTGCCTTCTTTGTCTTTGTGGAGTTCTCTTCTAGGCTTGCTATTAGTCCAAGTTCTGGGACTGGATTAGTGCAAGTGAATCTTGTAGATCCCTAGAAAGGGACTAACTCTCATTTTGGAGGCCTGGAGGTCTGAAAATCCCCTTTTCTTCTCCAAAGTATCCTCTCCCAAGGCAGCATTTTTACTGTCCCATAAGCTCCTAACTCGTGCACGAGAACCTCTCTGGCACCTGGGCACCCTTGCAGCTTGCAGGAAGGAAGGGTTCTCCTGATCCAAGACACAAAACAATACCCATCCTTCTCCTGCCTGGATCTGGGCTTTTAAAGGAATGGAACACTGTCATTCACTGTGACTAAATTAAGCAGATTCCACACTTGGCACCCTCTGAAATCAAAGGCCAGTGGTGCTCGGAGACAGGTTTACAAGAAACAGGTTTGTATTGTGACATGAATGGATAGGGAGAGGGAGGCAAACTGGATGTTTTTCAGTTACAGGTTGTTCACTTGGTGAAGTGAGGTTATTTATGTTGCTACCTGTGTTTTTCTGATAGGAAAAATCTGTCTATCTTTGTGATGTCTAAATGGTATTTGATGATGTTTGGCCAATAAGTGATATGTGGTTGCTGCTGCTCATGCTGTAAATGTACACAGTGCCTACATTAATGTTTGAAGGAGAGAGCAATACCTTTGAAAAGAGGGCTAGCAGCAGGTAACTAGCATTTGTGCTGCCATTTGAGATGTAATCACTGGTCTCTGAGAGGCACGACTGAACAAAGTTTTCTAGGCAGATCTTCCTAGAGTCTAGCCAACTGTACAGATAGAAAGCAGCATTCACATAGCCTTTGCTTTTCCACCCTTCAGACTCCCTGTTTTGTTCTTCTGGATCCCTGCCATGATGTAGCCTTGGGTATTAATTCTAAATGCAAAGTGCTTGGTCTGACTTTCTTAGCATTTTCCAGTATGACTGCTAATTACATTGGATGGGGGCTGCTATTGCTGTACTGCTGCTATGTTCCAGTTTCTGTCTCTTGTGCTCTCATTTGCTCCCCTTCTTATTTGCCTGAAATAAAAGGACTCATTTAGTGGAATGTATTTACCTGAAGAATTATAGTTTGGTTCCTTGGACGTAAGGCTGGTTGGAGGCATTTGGCACCGAGTTAGTTTCAGTGGATTGCGGCTGCCTGTTCTTGTTGTATAAGGTTGCCAGTTGTAGTTTATAGTCTGCGTGGAGCAACTAATCTCTCTCTGGTGTAAGGGACAGAGCTGGGTTGCTGTATACTATACATTACATCTTATGCCAGCTGGAAAGATTGCTAGGCACTCTGGAAGCTTTCTTTCCCAGAGTAAGAACTTTTACTTACTTTCTATATGTAGTTTTTTCTTCTCTTGATTATCTCTTAGCAACAGGCTTGAGAAGTGTTAAGAAGATTAAATGAATAAATGAAAAAGGAGACCGGTGGGAAATTTTTAATTCACTCCAGAATAGGACAGAACAAATGGAAAGAGATGCAGCATTGATCTACAGCTGAGTGTCATTCCATCCCACAACTAAACCTTAAAGGATGGAACAATTGCAGATGTATATTATTGACATTTAGCACAACTGTGTGGCTGTACAATTGTTTAGAAAGACACGGCGGGGGGATGCCTCTCTGGGTCTTTTTCTTTGATGATTATTTATGAATTCAAAAGGAAAATCAGAACTGTATTAAACAAAAGTTGTAAGGGGAGTAAGTGCAGTGTAGATTTAATCTATTTGTTCTATTTGAAGCCGAACATGAAAAAGGATCGTATTCAATAACCACGCTGCCCTTAGTTACCACCTATGAGAGAGCAACACATATAAACTAGTTTTAACTTAGCTAGCCACAGTACTGTAAGCAAAGTAGGCAACATGGAAACCAAAACAAGGAATCAGACTGGCCAGAAACTCTAAGCTTAGTTTATTATCCCTAGTTCTTATTTTGAAATCGAGCCCTATCCACCTCTTCTGTGTTGTTACTTAATTTTATAAAATTTTACTACAACTCTCAGCCTTTTCTAGACTTCAGAGACTGAACTCACTCAGGCATTCAGTGTAGGGAAGGCACTCCATCTCTTTGTTCATATCCAAGCCCTTGAGATGTAGAAAGAGGGGAGGACCAGAACTGCACACTGCATTGAAGGTGCAGATGGACCACTGATTTATGCAGTGACACGGTGAAATTGAAGCCGAGTGTATATTCTGGATTACCTGTATATTTCAGAGAAGTCCCAATAGGTTTGTGAGTTGATGCAGATACAATTTCTCCTCTAGAGGTAGATTCAGAGCAGGATCCAGCAGCAGCTGCCAACTAGGAGATTCTGCTACATGCCGTGTATTGTGGAATGGTCCAAAGAAATTAACCTTGGAGTACCAAAGAAGAGCCTAAATTCAAAGAAGTGATTTTGCCTGTGTGACTGTGTTTGTAGCTTCATTACAGTTTAATGAGATCTATATACATGCAAAATAATATAAAATCAGTTACGCATAACCCATCTTTGAGCTTAATTTTTGTTCCCTCATTTTGAGTATCTCATTTTCATTAGGTTCAGAGAAAAAAAGAAAGGGAGGGAAAAAAAAAATAAAAATCTGCCCCAGAGAAGTAATTTGATGGCAAAAATATTATAGGTACGATACCAAACAAGTTTTTCATTATTTTTAGAGATTGTCGTAGCTCAGTTAATTTTACTGGGGTTTAAGATCATCTACATTGTTAGAAGACCTGGGTCAATAAAGTCAAGTTAAGTTGAATTTGCAGCAGTAAAATTGCCATTAAAATATTAGTTGTTAGTGGTTCTGCAGTGACTTTTGCTGACTGCATATAACAGGAAGAGTTTGAGCCTAGAGTGTATTTAGTAGCTGTATGTATAATTTTAACTAAGAGTAGAGCTTTTTAAAATTGATCAAATTCGATGAGTTAGGAGTTCTTTTGTCTTTGTTGTAATTGCACAGTTGACAAAATTGTGGCAAAGGAAGACAAAAAATTCTTTTTAAGGAAGTCTTTCTAATGCAGCCAGTAAAGGATTCTGTCGTTTTAACACTGTAGAAGACAATCTTGCTCTAAGTTGACAGGTAGGTAAACAAATGCTGAACAAAGTCCTTTGTTTCAGAAGTAGCTGGAAAGGGTCAGTTAGAGTGGAAAGCATTCTCCAAGATTTTGAAGAGCCTTTGTCCATTCTGCTCTTGTACCTCCACTGCTAACGATGTTTTTGCTTTTTTTTTTTTTGCCATCTCTAGAAAGAGACATTGCTCTAAAGCAGATGGCAGATATTTAGCACATTTAAGGGACATTTTTTATAGCTGTATATTGCCTTTGATCTTAAATGACAACATACGCATGAACATCCTTCATATAGGAAACAGTTCACAAGTTCACTGTAATGTCAGTAATGCTCCTGTCCCTTCTGACATGATTTTTTAAATTATTTATTTATTGTTTTAGTTTTTAAATGATCCCATACTTTGGATGAATGTTTTTGTTCAGAGGATATCTTGTAGACAAAGACCAAACTCAGGTCAACTAATCTTTCGAATAAGTAGGAGAGTCTAAATGAGGGGAATTCAAAAGAACAGTTGATCGTTTAATGATCAGACAGAGTGATTTCCATTAATTTCCATTCATTTGTTTTTAACCTGACTTTACAGACTGTAATTTTATTTTTTTTTAAAGCCAAAGTCCATAGTTCAGAAGTGTAGTGAAGTTTATGGAAATCTCCTCTCTACTTGTTAACAACGAAACGCTTGACTTTAGGTATGGATATAAGATATTTCTAAATCCAGCACTATATTTTGAGCTGACCTCAAGGAGTCAGCACAGATTTAAATGTTTTTCTTAGTTGTTTGGAACAAGAGAACAATAAAATAAAAAAGCATAGAGAAAGAATTACGATTATGATAATTAACCAAAGGACCTGTCTTTACCGGCTAGATGCTATGCTGCTAACTTATGAAGAGATAACTTAGCAGCAGAGATTACTAAAACAGTACATTCAGCAGATAAATGTACTTCAAATACATTTTTTAAAAAGTCTGTTGAAATTCTTAAAGTCCTTAAAACAATTTCACTTCCTAGCCAGAGATTAATAAGACCATAATGTTATTTGTATTGATACACTTCCTAATTTAAGCAGCACACAATGAGTTTACACAGGCACTAAACAAACTCTTCTTAAAAAGGTTTTATGAAACCCTTTGTAAATATCCACAGCAAAGTAAAGCTCGGTGGATCCATCAGCATAGTATTCGCTCTGTTTGCATGCCATAAAAATACAGGTACTCATTTAGTGGAACTTGTTAAGTTTTGTAAAACAAGAACAGGGCTGGTATAATTAGAAAAGAAAGGACAACCAGACTGCTGGGGATTTATCAGCACTATAAAGTTAATATGACTGGTTACTATAAGAAGCTTTAATTAACCATTGATCACACTGAAAGTTTTAATGATCACATGCATATTGTGATGTACAACATTCAGAACTGCTTGAGGCATCACAAAAAATGTATAGAAACCAGAGTGTCAAATATCCTATTAGTTATATTAACTGTAAGTGCTCCTCATCTACGTTTATTATTTAATGTAGAGATATGGAATTTATGAAGCCAACTGAGATTAAAATGTGAAGTACTTTGCAGGTTATGGGAATCCTGCAATGACTTTAAACCTTCAGCCTAAAATGATAACTTTTAGTGCTGCAAATACATGAGGAAAAAAAATGGAAATAAAACAGTAATGCTCTTTTTCTTTGAAATCATCTTACTATCACTTCTCATTGCCTAAAAGAAGGTGACATATTTGCAAAACTGAAGGAAGGCAATGACTTGTTCACCCTTCATATAAAGAGGTAGCTCATTGGCTTGGAGTGTCCTATCTTGAAATGAAGGTAGTTATGTTTCTCTGTTAGCTTAACATTCCAGATGACCCATGCTTATAAATAATTTTCACCACTAATTCAATATTTTAGCTGAAGGAGGAGTTGAGATCCTAATACAGATCAATGATATAATGTCTATGTATAGTGCCTAGATTTAAAAATCTGGTTTAAGAAACCAGTTGGGTCTAGCTTAATAGATTCCTAAAGCTGATTGATACAGAAAGAGAGGTACT
Organism: Psophia crepitans; assembly: GCA_013399095.1. Classification (NCBI taxonomy): domain Eukaryota; kingdom Metazoa; phylum Chordata; class Aves; order Gruiformes; family Psophiidae; genus Psophia; species Psophia crepitans. Next base: position 291,604 of record VWZZ01000909.1, on the reverse strand, counting down.
CTGAATTACTCTCCAATAAATACTGAAGGATTTAATACCTCTCTAACTTCACTAGGAGATTAGCTGGTTGGCTTAGCCAGCTAGTTTAGGTATCACAAATGCAGTGAAATCAGTAGTCCATTATGTAGCCTCCCATTTGTGCTGCTATGGTTTAGTCTGGGCATAGCAAAATTGGTTCTTCATACTTGAAGTTTTCTTGGAGTGTTTCAAGCCTTTACCTGAGGAATAATAGTGAGTATAAGTACTCTGATAATTTTTTACTCCTTATTCACAGAAGACTGAATGAGACCAAGTTGTAGTGTGAAAGAGCTCATAATATATCTAAAATGTTTATAATGCATCAGATGTCCTACGGATCATTCTTGGTGTTTCTGTAGTAATTCTAGTAATGTATTATTTTGTGTGTTCTTCATTCTTACTGCTGTACAAATGTAATCTAAAACAGTAGAACCCTACACAATTCAGTCACCTTCTGCTGTGATAGTATTTTGACAACAGAAGATTAGGTTGCTACTGATCTGCTATCAACCATACTTTTAGATAATCCAATGTTATCTATATTGTGAGTTGACAATCATACATAAAATACTACTGCTTAGTGACCTGTCTATAAAATAAGATTATTGAAATAGGATATACTATGTACACTAACTTTGTTATTTTTACATGTAAAATAAACCTATATTTAGGCTTTCTAAATTCCTACGTCTATCTGTTAAAATATAACCTATGCACAAGAAAGCCCTGAAATTTTCCTGCCATCCAGAATAAGAAATTCCACAGAGATAGTTTTTTTTTCTTGAGTAATGTACAGCGTTTACCCTGTTTGTAACTTGAACTTATTTTCCAGACTCGTATGTCTGACCTGTCTTGGCTTTGGCCAGGATAGGGTTAATTTTCAGAAGGAGCCAGGCCAAGTGAGCTGAGCTGGCCGGGGCTATTCCACACCATGTGCCATCATGCCTCTATAAAAAGGGGCTGGCTGGGGGTCTGGGGTGGGGTTTTGTTGCTCTGGGATGGGATGGGTGTGGGCTGAGCATCTGGTCTGTCCATCCGGTTGGTTGGTCGCTGATTGGTAAGTTGCTCTCTTTGTTACCCCCTTTGTGTACACCCCATTATTACTCCTGCTGCTTTGTTGCTGTTTCCCTCTCCCTTTGCTGGCCCATTGAACGGTCGATATCTCAACTGGAGGAGGCTGCCTCTGTGTTGTTCCCATTCTCCTTCCCATCCCACCAGTGGGGGGGGCAGTGAGCGAGTGGCCATGTGGGGCTCAGCTGCTGGCTGGGGCCAAACCAGAACAGACCTTAATTTAGAAAAATGGTTAACAGTGTACAAAATTTCATTAATTTCAGATGTGGCTGAAGGTGAAGGATGACAAAATATGAGTTTCACCTCTGTGCTCCAAAGGACTTGGCATAGTCATCTTTAAATTGTAACTTAGGACTTATGAATTCCCCCTTAAATCACAATGACTATAATAAAACTCATGTTTAAATTCTGTGGGATTTTGCAGAGTGTATCTAAAAGTCTTGCTAATTTTGACTCTTATCCATCAACTTTGATTGCAGGGTTTCACTGTATACTCTTTCCTCCTTTAGTCTCTTTAAATGCATTTTATCCGGTCTTGACACCAAATGAAATGGATGGCCTGCCTAGGAAAACACGTGTTTACTTCTGCTTCACCGAAAGTCTGAATTATTTGATTTAGGAAAACTTTTTTAAAAAATTAGCATATTTATTAAGTGTAATTTGCATGCCAGTACACTGTAAATTTGATATTCAATAGCAAAATATGATAAAATTTATAGATATGACATCATACATTTTCTCAATTTCAGAAGACTGGAGCTTTGATATTTGGAGATTGGGGAATGGGTTCCAGGGGAAAATAAGGAGTAGAGTCAGTACTTATCACGGACAGTTAAAATGATGAAATAGTGAACAGTATATTTGATTCTTGGAAGCCAAATGGTAATTGACAGAATTTATTATTGTCCAAGAAGAGAATAGTGTCTCATTTTTGCTGTTGCACCAAGTGCTCCTGGCCCAGGAGTACAGAAAGGGTCAGAGGAAGCAGAGATGACTGCTCTATCTTAAGGTTACTTTCCTTCGGGAAATTCTCAGTAGGTATCTTAGTTCATCCATAAATTTCATATAAATGTTATACATTTCTTCCTGAATCTTTTTAGATAGTTCTGAGTATTAGTGCCCCATATTAAACAGACTGCAGCAGATCTTATATTCGGACTATATAGCATTAACAGAGAGTTTCATGCATTAAAATAATAAAAAAAGAAATGTTAACTCACACACCAACTACAAAGCTGCCTTCTCTTCACTAGGATTTTACCTAGTTTAGTTGCAAAGCAAGCAACACATCTTTTCTCCTCATGGGAGAGATAAAATTACTGAGAATGAATGCTTCATATCCTGCCTCCTGTCTGTTGGTTGTATGTGATAATTTCAGAATGATCTTACTTGACTCACAAAGCATATAGGTGTTACATGTCATAATCTGAGTGTAATTCTACTTCTCCATGGATAATAGGTGTGAATCTGTGCATGGTACATAACTTCTGGGTGCCTGGTTATTTTTAGAATTGAGGATCTTTCAAATACTTTAAAGAATTGACAGATTTCCTGTATTCAAGCAATATGAGAAAATAGATTATTTCTGGTTTTGGAGTGTTGCTCCTGCTGGAGGATGGGTTTGGAATAGAAAGGACGGAGGACAGTTACTGCTGAGGGAAGGAGGAGGAGTAAGGCTCTCCAATACCACTAATGAGCAGTAATGAGAGTTACTGCTTTTGTCATCTGGAGGCAGCATACTCTTTCCTGCCTGCATTTTCCATCACAGACCTGCCAGAACAGCTTTCCTGTTTCTGTCCTTCTGAGAAGCATGGTTTCAGATGCCCCTTGCCTGTACACAAGTGTAGACTTGCTCAGGAGATTTTGTGGGAGAAAAGGAGAGTTAGCTTCAGAACAAAACATCCAGTACTCCACAAGTGAGCAAACAGAGAGGAAGGAGATTTCCACCTTCACTTTGGTCTTCAGAAAACCTAACTGGAAAATTTTCATGGACAGCCTGTGTCTTTGTATTCTTGCTAGTTAAAGCTGAAGGTTGAACCGTTAAGGTTTCTGTGGATGAAGTGATGAATCTGCAGAAGCCATAGACTGACACTTAAAGCAAGCCAGATCATAACACAACAATATCATCGCTGTCTTCCTAATTCTTCTCCTTGTGTCAGTCACACCGTGTGTTAGTTTTGGATGGGAGGAAGTGGGAGGACACAAACTGTAAGCATCTTTGTATTTTTCAGAGGATAACTTCCTAAACTAATGTATATTGAAATTGAAATTTTCAGTCCAAAGTCTTGTTAAGAAGTTGCACTTGTACATGATTTGCAAATGTTTTTTATAAGACAAATTGTTGTAAGACAGTTACTTATATAACATTTGCAAATTAAATATTCCCATAAATCACAGCAAGAAATTTTTTACAGTACACAGGACAGGACAAATTGGAATGTGCAATTGAATATTGATCTATGGCCAAATAAAAATCTTTTAAATGTAAAGCCTTCACTTAATTTAGGCAGAATCAAAAATAGCATCAATGGACTTGTTACAATTCGCCCAAGACCTTGTCCGGAAGCATAATACAATTTTCATGCTGTCCGGTGATGGATCCAGTTAATGGAATAACCCTATAACCTTTAGTGTTCTTATTCATATTCAGGGGTAATATAAATATCATCTGTCCTTCCCTTGGGCTGTAGAACATTAGGCTAACCTCTTTCTTCAAGGCCCAGCATGCTGTGGTTGCTCTATCTGTCTGATGCATTGATTATTTTAAAATAACCGGTGTTATTTTAGGCACAGAAGACTACTTGACCTGCAATGTATTAGGGACTGAAAATTGCACTGAAATTTACAAAATTGAATCTGTACCAGAGGTGTATCAGACTCAGAAAAATTACGTATTTATTCAAGGAATTCTCCCTAGCATGTTTGTCACCTCTAGTGTTACCTTATGTGAGGATTTCTGAATTAGAGTTCAAATAATCATACTTTTTATTTTCATTTAATGAGCACTCTAGCTTTTCCATAAAACTTCCTTGTACTGTAATCCTGTATGAGTCTAATTTATAAAATCTATGAAGAATAAATATAAAATATGAATCTGCATAACTTTTGATTAAATGGCTTCAGTTTTCACACGATTCACATTTTACATGTCTAATAGCAGGTTAAACTGTAAATTAGATTATCAGCTGTATGGAGGTCTGAGGTGTACTTGGCTTCTTGGGAAGTGTAGAGGGTTCAGCACTTGTGCTGTATAGTTCCCAGCCGCAGTTTGTGAGCAGAAAATCTACTAAATACTCGAAGCCTATCTTGTAAAGGGAGTATTCAGGTAGGGGTTCTCACTAAAGGCTGTGGTAAACATCTGAGGAAAGGAACCCCAGACAATTTTTTTATTAAGTAGTCCTCCATCACTACATTATCCTTCCAGAAATGCCAAGGCAAGTATACCCAACTCAGGTTTAATGGAGCTAAGCAGGTCTGTCATTCCTTACACACAGCTGCCACTCTGGCTTCTGCGTATTCCTACAGCTGTAACGCAGCAGGAAGAGACAGGCACGGGAATTGAGCGGAATGACGCACTTGGGTTAAGCCAAGGGAAAACTCTTAGCTGCCATCCTTTGTTTTGGAACTAAAGTCAGTCAGTCAGAAAAGACATTAATTTCAAGAAGGAATTTTAAAATAAGAGGGCTGAACTCAAGGACGAAACACAGAGAGCAATGGTATGATAAAATGTAGGATATGGGGAGTAAAAAGCTGTGAAAGGGGACAAGATACATAGTGCACTTGCATAGGGATTAAGGTGAAGACAGTAACAGTCTATAGTGATAGTAAGTCTTCCTTGGAATGTCCTGTTGTATTTGTGCTTGAAAAAAAGTGCTGGTGGTGGATGAAAAGGTATCAGTGTTTTTTCCTTCACCCAGGCTTCTCACACCACCTGGTGGGTAGCTCAAAGCAGAAAATTCTAAACACCATAAGGAACTGTTGCCATTGAAGGGAGAGAAAAGGGAGAAAAGAAAAAGAGAGAAAAGAGTAAGGGGATGATGTGGTGCTTGCTGATGAAGGGGAGGGGTTTTTGGATACGAGGATGTCTATGTAGTCATTTCTTTTCCTAAGATCTGTGAAATTTGAGGCAAATTCCCAGCTCCCTGCAGATAAAATGTTTACTTATATGTATCTCTATCTGAGGATCATTGTACATTAATTTATAAATTTTTCCAATCTTATTCAAAGAAGTTTTCTGAGAAGCATTCTAAGAAAAGATTAACTTGCATGAATCTTCACTTGGGATGATTCTTTGTTCCAGTTCATGTATGAAAACGGTGAGTTTGAAGCAGGACTCCTCTTTATTTACTTTGGAATGAGGGAGTGTATAGCAGCCAAACACTCATGCAGCACTGCACTGATGAGTGCATTACTAGATATGTAACGGCCACAGCCGTTCAGCACCATCAGGTTTTGATAGTTGTTTGTGCCTGTAGTGTGTAAAATAAAGTGTATGGCTATGGTTCTGTGCATGCCTCAAATACATGCCTGCTGCCTTTATGCACAGTAAAATGAAGAGGAGGGAGGGAAGGTAATGAACTGGCAAGCTATCTTTTGGATGGCTAGCAGAAAGAGCATGATCTGAAAGAACAAGTTTAGAATTAGATGCCAGAACAATCTGTACCTTTGTCCTCAGCTATGTATTTGCACTCAACCTCATCCTGAAAATGCTTGTTGCATCCCCAGACCTGTAAAGCATCTGTGGTTGTGCTTAAGCTTCTAAGCTGAAGTCAGTAGGATCACTCACAGGCTTGAAAAATTAGACTACTTACAAGATTTACTGGATTGAAACCCAAGGGTTCATTGCTTTTCAAGCCTTAACCATCACTTGTTCTTCAGACATGCCATATAAAATCAACTTGCTGTTGATGCCAGCAAAAATAATCTTTCTGACACTGGACAGTAACATATTAACTGGCCTGCTCCAGCTCTAGGGGTAAAGCTGGGACTGTTGGGCTCATTTACAGTCAGGATTGAATTTGTCTCCCTGTAGCCCTCTAAACAGAATTAAAGGGCTATGAGAATTAGCTGATGCCTGTCAAATCCTTTGAAGATGAAAAATACTAAGCGCTACTGTGGTCAGCGTAACAGTCCTCACCTTTGCAAATGATTACTTGTAATCAAAAGGTTAGAACCACGCACAGCACCATGATAACTGCGTTGTATTGCAGAGAAAATACAAGGTGGTGTGATGACAAGGGTTACTGCAATGTTCTTCACCATCTCTTCTGAATTCAGTGTCAGTAGCAAAATGTATTAAAAACAGGAATAGTTATCTTTCACTCTGAATTCCTAACAAAAATATTAGTTGACTGAGATGGGAAGGGAAGGCTAGTACTCAGTGTGCTCTGGAGTTTTCTTATATGCAGCACTTCAGGAGTGAGCCTTGGGGTCCTGGGAAAATGACCACAATCTAGAAAGACAGATTATCCTGTTACATATTATCCTCTTTATTTTAATTTTTCCAGAGACAAATTGCATTGACCATGCCATATTGATGGAGTTAGATTCTCAGGGACTGTGGACTGATTTATGAGGCTTTGTTCTGATAGCCTGGCTCTGTTAGTTTTCTCTTTGCGCAACTTCGGCTGTGTAACCCAAACAATGCACAGAAATATTTAAATAAAACAAACTAAGGAAAAATGTGAGAGTCCTTTCCAGCATCAGGATTGTGGGAAAATGACCTTCACACCTCTTGTTAAAACTCTAAAAATGTATCCATGGTACAATATCGGGCAAAATTCTGTAAAGGAAGAGGCGGACACAGTATACCTTTGTCATCAAATCATCTTGATGCCAATTTACAGAGGCAGTAGTAAGTGAAAGAGAAAAGACATCATGCTGAATGCAAAGGAGCACTAGGTCACAATTTAAAGTGGTTCTTCAGCCCCTATAGGACTAGAAGGTAGGAGCATGCCTTTGTCATGTTCTGAGCAGGTCTGGAATTCACATCCATATTTAATACTGTGCATCTATACAAGATCCATACACATGGAAATCCTACCGACACACTCTGCAGGGCTGTTTGTAGGTGTAGGCTAAGCCGGCAATTGCCTGAGATGATAGCAATATCAGACACTGATTCTAGGCCATGGCAGCACTACCCAATTTGCTCATGCTGCAATTGCAGAAAGCCATTATTCCCATCCCTACTGTGACAGAGAAGAGGAGGACTGGGGACCATCAGATGGTCAATCCAGCCAGAATTGTCTCTGGCTTCTGTAGCTTCATCAGCCCAAAACTGACTCCTTAAGATTCTTTTTGTGTTGAGTAACTTCTCTTTACTGTGACCCTACTGCTTGCCCTATTTTTTGCACCTATTTTTTCCTATTGCCTTCATGACAAGAGAATGTAAAGCCAAAATTAGTTAACATAATTGGTTTTATTTCCAAACAATGTACGCTAGTGTTCTGTTTGTGTAATAGACTTCAATATCAATAGGATTAAAGTTTAGAAAAATCTGCTATTACAGTGTGTCTAGCTATGGCACATAACTGTTGGTTAAATGTTTGCCTCCTGTCTGCAGTGACTCGGTGTTTCTCTTACTCTCTAGACTGGTAGGGGCTTGAATTTCAAAAAACAAGTGGAGCAAATGAAGCATTAGTAGAAAATAATGCTATTATTAGAAAATAATGTTAGAAAAAAATGTTCTGAGAAAATGTGTTTCCTTAGTCTTCCAACCTTTTCAATAAATTCTGGATCTGTTTTGTGTATTTATTAACTGCATAATAAACAAACAACCCCTCCCCACAAACAATAAAAATAAATCCTGTTGTTTCAGTACATCATGTAGTCTCTTTAAAAATTAAGTTGTCAGTACATTCATGATTCTTGTGTGTGTATTTAATTGGTGTTATTTTCAAAGCCCTGAGATATAGAATCCATGAAAGAATGTTCATTAAAAATCTACTCTTTTAATATTTTATTAGTTTCTGTTATTGTAGGTACTCTTTTTTTTTTTTTTTAATGGGTTTAGACAAACATTAAAACAATTTCATCTGTTCATCTAAAATGAGCTTAATGGCCATGTTGTTAAGATTTACCTCACAGGAGCTGTATCAATTACAGAAGTTCTATCAAAACCCCACTGATTATTGGACCTGAAATTGATTTCACATGTGAAGCTGAAATAGATAATTTGTAATGTTTGCATTAGACATTTTCAGGCATGACTGAATTTTTTAAGGAATGCTACTAAAGTATAATTCTAAGTCCAGAAACATCCTGCGCTGAGCTTCAGATGCTTTCCATTGAAATGGTAGACAGATTTTGCTTTGTTGTTGTTGTTGTTGTTATTATTACTATTATGTTGAAAGACTAAGTTATTTCTGCTCTCAAGTATACAAAGTTGCTTTTCAATAATAACTTGTTAACTGTTTGAAAGTAAAGCCTTTAAAAGGATGCTCTTCAATTGTCTTACAAATGCAAGCGCTGTAGTATGCATATCTGTTCTGTAGTTACTGCTGTGGCTATGCTATAGTATAAAATTAGATTGAGTAGGTATATTTAAATTAATTAGCATGTGTATTGGTTGCATAGGCAGATATTGGGATAAACAACAGAAAATTTTGTAGAGTTTCAGGCAGGTCGGATTCCTCGTTTTGGTTTGTATGTTGCCTGCTTTGCTTACAGTATGCTGTCTAGCTAATTTAAATCTAGTTTAGATATGTTGCTCTATCATAGGTGGTAACTAAGGGCAGCCTTGTTATTCAATACAATCTGTTTTCAAGAAAAGTGTAGCATCAAAAGTTCTCTGAAAATTACATTTGTATACTGAAAAAAAGAATGTAGAACACCTGAAACTGCACAAAGAAATACTTTCAGCAATCTCGAATCTTACATGAAATAAAAAAAGTGCATGAGTTCCTGTACCAGTCCAGGCACAGCAGGGCTCATGTCTATGTTGAGGGAAGGCCTTCTTGGCCACTCATCACGTCTTCTTTCATAGATAAACTTTTAATGGAAAATGAGTTTGCAGTTAGAGTCATAGAATCATTTAGGTTGGAAAAGACCCTTAAGATCATCAAGTTCAGCTGTGTAACCTAGCACTGCCAAGTCCACCACTAAACCATGTCCCTAAGCACCACATCTATGCATCTAAGTACCTCATGGGATGGTGACTCAAGTGTGGTAGTTGCAGAGGAGACTCACCTGCTGCACCTGGCAGGAACTTGTTGCCATTGCCCGCTATCCCTTAAGTCTCTGTGTTCAGCCAGGAGGAGAGAGGATAGAGAATCCTCCACATCACATGTTCTGCCTGCCTGTGGGGTGGGTCCCAGGGAAGGTCGGGTGTGATTCCAGTGCGTGTCTCTCTTGTACTCAACCTACCCACCTCCTCCCGGAGCTCTGTCGCTGAGCAAAGGAGTTCCCCCACCTGAGCACACATCCCCCACGTGTGGCATCAGTATCAAATGTTCAAACTTCTTTGCTTTTCAGTCTCACCTAAGGTTTTAAATTCTTTAGTTACATGGGTAATTACAATCTCCAGTGTATAGATAAATGAAAATGAGGATGTAATCGGCATTGCAGTATTCACAATTTACCAGAAAAGCGTAATTTCAAATCTCAAACTGCATAGCTGTTTTCAGCCATTTGCCAGTCTGTGCAAGGTTAGCTCAATCATTTTATTGCACAGAGTATCTCTCATCTCGTTTTATCCAAAATGAAAGTACATCATGTATGATTTTTAGATTTTTCCTCTCCATTCTGTGAATCAAGTTCATCGTCTTGGTAGTATGGGAGAAAGATTCGGGGTTGTTGTTGATGTTGTTATTGTTTACATTATTGAAGGATATCCCCAGCTTAGCAAGCAAGAAGACTGCACAAGTCTTTAGACATTTTGCAGTTTTTAAAAGAAATGAAAGCTGAAAGTTCTACACGTTAATTTACGTATCACTAATCATAAGCAACAGCTATCTTAGGTGTTGTCTTATGTCGGCAGGTAAATCTCTTTCTAAGCATGAATGAACCTTACATCCAGAATCCAAATTGGATGTTAAATATCACCTTTCCATCATGTCAAGTTTAGTTAAGAGATATGTAGATGAGATAATACAGAGGTAATATTATTAGGTGAATGCTGAATTACAGTTTATTTTGGTAGGGTTATGAACAAATAAGCAAATTAAAGAAGTAAAATCTAACAAACTCTGCCAGGGATGGTATTTTGTATGAACAGAAGTGGTATGTTATAGGACGCATTGATAAAGAATATGAGTAGAAGCTACAATTATTCTATCTGGGACACTTAACTAAATACAACTAGTGAAAGCTGTACAAATGGTTAACTGATCTTCTGATTTTTATTGTTTTCTCAGCACTGGAAAAATATGAAAAACCCTAGGTAGTATAAAGAAGGCAAGATTCATCATAAATTGGAATGTCAAACAACTAGATGTCAAATAAAACATCTCTTTACACAAAATAATAAAGTTAATCTTTGTGAAACACAAAAATATTTTTTCATAAAGAAAGAGAACAAAACATACTCAGAATAATGAAAAACGGTGACAAATTTTGGCATTGCTTAATCGGCATGACTTTTTTTTTTAAGAATAATAATACCAGATTCACCTATTGAAAATATAGAATAAAACATAAGTTTGAAAGTAAATTTACATGTAATGGTATTTTAGAATAAAGTGAAGCCAATACAAATGTCACTACTTACTAAGGAGCTGCTCAAAAGGAAGTACTACCGTCCTAACCGTCGCAGCTAGGCACTGTCCGCTGTTCTGTTGCAGAATCTGGGTTTAACCCAATGCCATAGTACAGTACTAGAAAGCACAATTTGTATGCAGATCCCTGTCACTTCTTGGAAGAACTGCAGTGCTACCCTTAGCTTTGAACTGATCAAATTAGTTGGCAAGTTATCTGCAATTTAATTTCCTCCGTTACTGTTTTATGATGTCCAGATGGTTACAGAACATATCCTGAATACTGTCAATATTTGGACTTGCCAAGGAAATGCAGGGAGATCTGTGGCTGCTTCACATTTGAGACTGCAGCCAGGGTGATAGACGCATAGGTAGGAGAACGCACTAATGTACTCTTTAAATGCAATCTCTTTTCCAGCTGCTCAACACAATGCTACTACACTGGTATATTCTGTCATGTCTAGTCAGATAGATTTTTGACAATCCCAAGCAAGTTTCTGAGCTGTTGGGTCACGGGGCAGAAGTGGTCTGGAAACTAATCCCTGATAGGCCATGCAGTGCTGCGCTACTCCAGGATTTATAACTCCTGAACTTTGTTAATTTCATATCAGATGCTTCAGGCGTGAAGGAGAGAGCTGCTGTGTGCTTTGTATAGACATAACATTTGTCACTTCAGTATCTGTTTTAGGTGATTAGTGTGCTATTGCTTTAACTATATTTGATTTTATGAAAACTCATTGTAACCAAAATAAGTTTAGAGAGGTGATTATTTGTGTTTCTCCTTGTTAGCAGCATTAGATCTGCTTCTTGAATTTGTGTTCCCTGTGCTTATAACCACAGTGCTGTCTGAAAATTGTAATAGTAATTTGATTGGCCTCTTGTGGTACTGTCTCTGGAAATATTTCTGGTCACACTACTAAAGAATGCACTGAAACTGTTTGCTTAGAGTTGTAGCCTTAGTTGTATCACCATCAGGTTTTGGGAACTAAGACATTTAAGTGTTTCCATTTCCCAAAAGAGCTAACTTTATTTTACTCGAATCTGAATGAGGGCCGATAAACAGTTCTATTACAGCTGCTTTTCTTTAGATGATCATTGGTTTCATTAAAGCCTACACACTTCTTACTAGGAAACACAAGACAAGAGTAGGAATCAAAACAGTAATTTTCTTTTTCTTTTTTTTTTTTTAATAAAGAAACAGTAGCTTGCTAGTAATGTCCAGAGGTTTTAAAAAGAGCTGTATTCCTTTACAGTTCTTCAAGTAAAAATTACTTGCATTTTCAAAGACTTCAAATACCAGTCATTCCGTGGAAGGTCCAGTGTGCCAGAACACTTCTAAGTGTACTAAGACTGCGTAAAAATCAGACTTAAGCAATCATATGATTCACTGTAATAATGCATATCAACAGTTTAAAACCTTGGGTAGTCACGCAAGCAAACAACAGATGGAATCTCAAAAGGGTCCTCTCAACATACTTTTTCCATCTCAAACCTTTTATATAACTGAATAGGTAGTCATTTTTGTTTGCCTATTGAAATATAGATTCCCATGAAATAATATCATTAGTGCTAACTTTTTTATTTTCAAGAGCCACTTCTAATTCTTCCTGATGTAAATCGCTAATTCAGATGGAGATGTAATGAGAGATTTTTATTTTTGAACCTTTTCCTAGACATTCTTAAGATATACTGGTAGCTTCTTGTGGTTAACATTGTGATTAATACTAAGTGTTCAAGAAGTACTAAAAAGTCTTAATAATGCATGCGCTTGCATAATGCTGTGGGATATGCACTGACCTCTGTTGATTGCTGACATACATTTGAACATGGGAGGATTGATAGTGCAACTCCCTCCGCTCCATTGACGTGTCTGCTCTGAATCTGAGGAGGCTGCTTTTGCTGTAATAAGCAGGATTATTCATAACCCAGTTATATACTGAACAGCCATATATTCTCAACCTGAACTGCAGGTTATTAACCAACCATACAGCCCCGGAGTTTTAACTAAAATGTTAATATAGTGTGGTATTCACTCAGGACAGTTCACATCACCACAATTAAACAGGTTCAATTGCTGTATTATGAATTCTGATTTTGGATAGATTGTTGCACACCATATCAAGCTGACTGTTGTCATGCAGGATTTTGTCACCTTGACAGTGATTTTTTTTTCCTTATTAATAGTGTCAAAGTTTCAAAGCATGATATTTTAAAGCTTGGCTTGCTTCTCTACCTTTACACCCTTAATTTATTTTAATTAATTTAATCATACACATATTCAAATAATATTAATATAGTGGATAGTACTACTGAGAAATCGTCTATGGAGTGTGAAAAGACCATTTTCTTTAATGACCCTTATTGTTATATTGAAGTCTGTTGCAAGAATCTAGAGCATAAGTACAGAACATAAAGACTCAAGAGATCAGAGATTAAGTAAACGGGTAGTTCATCTGAGTCTGAGCAATTCCTTCTACTTCTATGGAAAAGCCCAAGAAAAATATTGAAATAATATTATCTCTTGGGTTGTAGACATTGTATTGATGTTTCCCCAATCAGAAACAGAGTAGCTACAGTGTGTGACTCAGGTACTGTTGCCTATATGATATTATAAATAGGGATAATTCTTGCAGGCACTAAAACCTAAGGGTGAGCTAAGGAAGGAAAGAGTCAGTATGGATATTCTAGTACATCAGATGATTTTATTTTGACACACTGCTTGCTTATTTTGAAGAATGAGTATCTTGTATTCTTCAGAATTGATTTCTCCTCTTAAATATACTGTCTATGATCTGCATAGCAATATGCTACAGCCTTACTCAGATTTTTAGCTCTACTCTGAGATGTAAAATTATGCCTTGAGCACTTGTGGTCTAAAAGATTCCTTGGCACTTCTTATAAGAGAGGAAAGGGGTAACCTCTGCTAGCCACAGTCTAGTCTGAGTAATTTTTCTTATCTAAAAAGAAAAAAGAATTGTCAGATTGTCTGTCCTGATAAGGCCATAAAATGAGTGGTCATCTCAGAAAAAAACACCATCTTTTCCCCAAATATAACTAATTTGATTATTAGTAAGGAAACTATCTGTCCCTGTGAGCTATTAATAAAAAGTTCATATGCTGTAGCGACAGTGCAGTTTAAGTTAGAAAATCATATGTGTATTACACAGAATCACAGAATGGTAGGGGTTGGAAAGGCCCTCTGGAGAGGTCCAAGCCCCCTGCTAGAGTAGGATCACTTGGAACAGGTTGCACAGGATCAGGACCAGGCGGGATTTGATTATCTCCAGAGAAGGAAATAATCCACAGCCTCTCTGGGCAGCCTGTTCCAGTGCTCTGTCACCCTCAAAGGGAAGGAGTTTTTTTCTCATATTTAGGTGGAACTTCCTGGGTTCCAGTTTGTGCTCGTTGCTCCCTGTCCTGTCACTGGCCACCTCTGAAAAGTCTGGCTCCATCCTATTGACATTTGCCTCTTAAATAAACATTGATGAGATCCCTTCTCAATCTTCTCTTCTCCAAGCTAAACAGACCCAACTCTCTCAGCCTTTTCTCATACGAGAAGTGTTCAAGTCCCCCAGTCATCCTGGTAGCCCTCTGCTGGACTCTCACCAGGGCAGAGCAAAGGGGGAGGATCACCTCCCTTGACCTGCTGGCCACACTCTTCTTAATGCACCCCAGGATACCATTGGCCTTTTTGGCCATGAGGGCACACTGCTGGCTCATGGAGAAGTTGTCTACCAGGACTCCCAGGTCCTCTGCAGAGCTGCTTCCCAGCAGGTGAACCCCTAACTTGTACTGGTGCTTGGGGTTATTCCTCTCCAGGTGTGGGACCCTGCACTTGCCCTTATTGAATTTCATTAGGTTCCTCTCTACCCAAATAATACAAACAGATGGAGGAGAACAGTTTTGGAACATCCCTGTAACTCTGATTTTGGAATGTGCACCAAAAATTGACGTTGATATTTGGAAGGTAAATTGAAGTGTTGCTGTAGGATTTGACGTACTGGGAGTGGGAGTAGAAAGAAAGGTTGATATTCAGAGAGTTGTATTGAAATATACTGAAAGTATTTCCGAGTTAGAGTTTATTCAAAGACTAACCCTAAATTGCAAATAATGCGTGCTTTATTTTGTTTGGTTTGGTTTTTTTTTTGTCAGAGTTACGAACACAGTTTAAAGTATACTTGAGCCTCCACCTTATGTACATAGATTCTGCACTGGTAAGGGGCAGCTGTGACAAAATACAGACTTCCCCAGAATATTTTGGTGTTAGTAGGCTGAAGGGATTAGGACTTTTAATTATCTGTTGGAAACAGAAGTGTCATCGTCGTATCAAAATGCCGACTCTTACAAATATTTTGTTTTCTATGGTACATAAATTTGGCTTCAAGCTCAAGAGCAAGCCATTGAGGGCATTAGTATGTTTTGGACTGTGTTAAAACAATCAAGAAGTTTGCTCCCAAAGAAAAACTGTTATGAACTACTGCATTTGTGATCACGTTTATACAATTGATTGGCTGCTTTGTACATCCCTTGGCTCTGCCAGTTCTTGAGGGAATGGAGTTCCTTTCTGGCAAGTTTGCCTCTGTTGCTTTTTTCTCTGTTATTTGTGTACTTTAAAATCTTTTTATTGTGCCAGGGACTCTAGATCTATAAACTTGCCGAGAGTTCCTTTAGAGATGGGGGGAGATGTTCAAAGAGTGTTGT
Organism: Psophia crepitans; assembly: GCA_013399095.1. NCBI lineage: Eukaryota > Metazoa > Chordata > Aves > Gruiformes > Psophiidae > Psophia > Psophia crepitans. The sequence goes on along the minus strand of VWZZ01000909.1, from coordinate 276,119 downwards.
TTTTTTTTCCCCCCTATTTTCCTTGCAAAGGGACCTAAAAGGTATTAAAAGAGGGAAAAAAATAGCAAATGGTATAGCTAGATCATCAATCTACCTTATCACTCTCTGTAATCCCAGAGCAATATTATGAAACCCCAGTTACTATCCTGGAAGCTGCAATATCTTTAGTTTGCAGGCACATGGTCCTTTTTCTGTTTGTTTAAAAACTAGGTATTTAAAAAGTAGTAGCCTCTATATATCATTAATCCTGCCCTGTGCAGACTGACTAGTCCTGGGGAATATACTGCCAGTAGACAAGTCTACTGCCTGGGCATAATTCCCAGCAGTAAACCTGGCATTTGGCCTGCAGGAGTAGGCTAGTATGGATTGTTTCCCAGGAGCAGCTTTATGAATTATGTCAGTTGGCATCAGAACCATATCTTTAGGAATACCCTCCTCATGACTTTCAAAATTCAGTCTGGATATTCACTCTGGATTTAACTTTCAGCAGAGTGCTTATAATTCACCCCAAGTCATTCCATGTCAGACCCATTTACTGTAGTTGCAAACTCATGCAAAACTATCAATCCATGAAGGAAGAGTTGAGACCTAATGATTGAGTGTTTTGGCCTTGGAGTGGAGGAAGCATGCTAGTTAATACTTCAAGAATTCTTGCTTATTGTCCCCATCATTCATCTGAAATGAGTCTCTGCCTACACTATATTATAATACCAATTACGCATCTGTGCTTGGCATTTGTAATTAAAGCCTTTCTTCCCCCCACCCTATTAAGACCTGTGTTATGAATTTGTTTAATGCTTGTAAGGAAATGGATCATTATGTTTTCAGGTATGTGAGTATTCTGTCAGACTTTTGCTGTGATATAGAGAACCATTTGAGCTGTCCCATCATTCAGTGTGCTTTGGTGAATTAGTACTTTAATTTTAAAGTACAGACTTGGCTTCTGGTAGGAGACTTCAATAGTATTAAGATTTGAAACCCAAAACGATCATGGTTTGATTGAGCTAACTGCTTCTAAACAGAAGAAAAGAGTTTCTGTCCTGCTCTGGGCTTCTCTAATAGATAGGACAAATAAAAAGGAGGAGGAAAAATAGTATTATCTGTACCATATTACTGGGAAACTGCCATTCAAAGACTTTCAGCAACCTGTACAAATGACAAAGGAAGCATACTTAGCAATAGAAATGACCCCTTGCCTTCACAGTCTTCAGCCCCCAAGCATCCATTCATTTTCCCTCACTGCTATCACGTCCCTAGAAACCAGTATGTTCCTTTTTCTTTAATTAACAGTCAGCTAAAAGATACAAGTCCCTTTTAGAAAAAAGAGACTTGTCTTTGACATCCTTTTTCAGATTTCCTGTAATTGGAAAATCTGGAATGGCTCTGCTCATGGGAGCTAAATGTTAAAATCCAAATTCAGTCTTCAGCCTATTAAATAACATCTCATTTTCTGTCCCCTCAAGCAGCATTGTCAAAATTTGCTCCCCAGGTGTCTGGATGGATGGAAGTTACAGCTGCTCTCTGTCCCGCTCTTTACATTGATGTTTGTGTTTGTCCATCTGACTGAGTGCCACCTGCTGCAAGGGCAAGAGGGTGGGATCACCATTTCTGAACAACGTCTTTCTGCCAACAGAAGGTTATTCAATTAGGCAATCATTCCTGCTTAATGTTGGATGGGATGATGTCAACCACCTGCATTCTCTCTCTCCCTCACTTTCCCCTTCCTGGGGACAACGGCCTTTTCTGTCCCTGGAGAGAAGAGGAAGGTTTTCAATCTGTTCTCTTTTTATATTGGCTTCTCACTGCAGTTATTAGAGGCTGACATTTGTTTCGCTTCCTGACCGGGGCTGTGTTCAGTGCAGATACTTTGTAGAAATATGAATAATCATTTGGTAATATATTAATGTTTTAGCACCCCTCCCTGCTCTAGCGGGATGAATTTTTCTCTTGCTTTCCTTGACATGGTGCTAACAATTTTCATATACTTTAGGGCATTACACTAGGATCGCTAAAGGAAGAGTCAGAATTCTTAACTGCAGTGGCACTATGATACTCTCCCTGCAATTTTGTGTGCGTTTATATGTGAGTTTTGTTTTTAGTTTTGGTTTTGTTTTGTTTTTTTTTTTAAATAATGGTTTGTTTGCATGGTTGATTATACTAGAGTTACTCCATTTCATAGAAATAATCACTGCTTATCGCTGTAGTTATTCTAGCTTCCCAAGCAGATACCTTTTGTATAAGAGTGTTCTCTTTTTTTTTTTTTAATTCACTGGATGTGTGATTTTGTGGCTTACCAAGGTGTTCCCTGCACCTTACACAGTGGATCTCACCATGGAAAAAAGAAGAGAAAAAACTAAACAAAACAAAAAAGGGATGCAGAACATTATCTGTTTCTTATAAGCAAATACACAAGCTCCTTTGTACGCTTTCTTAAAACTTTGCAAATTCATCAATAGCATGTCCAGCAACCATCTACTCCAAAGTTTATTTTAATAAAGGTATTATGACAACTCTTATATCTATATCTGATTAGATAATAATTTCCTGAAATATATAATATTTATGGCACCTTGAAATCTTGACATGAATCTGGAAAATTGTTCTCTAAGCATGGTTATTGGAACAAAATTGAGTTTCATTCAACCCTCATATGTCCCTGAGACCCTGTTGAACCCAAGTGCCATGCTGTTGAATTTGAAGTAATTCCATTTGGTTTTAAGTGCACTGAAGACAAGATTGAGTCTGTCAGATCTTATTTTGTATGAAGGGCATAACTCAATGTATTTTCCTACTCTGGTAATGCTTAACTGTTTAGTTAGTTTATGTTTTTCTCTTGATATAGTCTTCTATTCTCACAAATATTTCATTTACGTAGACCCTGTTGTGAATGAAAACGTGACCAGTCATTCTGTTAAGTAAACTTTATTAATGTTTTGCTTGTTTTGAAAACTAGTTTTTCCAGTAGAAACATACATTTTACCAACCTGCATTAGAGCAACGTTCACTGCTTTCGGATATACTTCCTGCTTTTGCTGTCTCTAAAGTATTTAACAGTCTTATCTCAAATGACTGTTTAAACAGTGTTGCAAACAACACAGTTTTCTGAAATAATAGGAAATGTAGTTCCAGAAAGAAAGGTCATTTAAATTTTCTCCCTCTTCTTGCAAAGGAGGGAGAGTCCACAAGATTTGTTTCCTAATTGTCTTTACAATTTTCAATAAATGTGTCATTACTTTTTTCAGACCTCTCAATAGTCGGTATCTGAGTCTGCATCTTCTGCAAACAACAAAAACAGAGATCACAAAGGTTTGTTATTTGTGAATATGTGATGATGAAATTCCAGGACTGTATCCCCATTAGTGGAGTATGGTGCCTCTTATTGAGAACCATATTACAGCTTAGTGTTTTGGAATAAAGCAGTCTGTTGAACAATTTTTGTGTAACTGCTGCAGCATTTGAGATTCTGATATTAAAAAGGATTCACCAGCTTAGAAGGCTGGGCAAAGCCCAATTCCTGTTGACCTGTCATGCTTGAAAAGGCATCTAAACTTTTGTAGATAGTTTCTCAGTGGTGATTAGATGTGTTCTGTCTGCTTGCTTACTATAAAAATAAGGCTGCTTCTAACATTGTTGCATCCAGTGTACTTAATAAACATTAAACATGCAAAACTCATTTTTCCTGTAAGGAAATTGAGACAGAAGATATTCAAACAGGTTAGTCAATAAGCCGGTTACACACTACAGGAATAGAATTAATATCTTTACACTGGAGAAGAGGAAGAAGGGCCAGGACATTATAAAGTATTCTCAACTTGATTTAAAACTTCTTTTTGGGCATATCAAAGTTAAATATTTTTGTTATAAGTACTTATAATAGTAATAAATGACAAAAATATATAGAAAGAAAAGCACAACCATTTCTCCAAGGAAACTATGGTGATCTAAAAAGACTTGGACAAATTCAAAGACAGAATAGAATGAGAGAAATTAATGTAAAGGCTCAAAAGCTGAAAATTGGTGAATTCCCACGAGTACAAATACGTTCACATATTTAATCACTAAAGACCAACATACAAATATCTCTCCAGTGTTGTCTTTTCATAGATTTTTCTGTCAGTCTTCCAGAATATCACAAGATCAGCAGTTCTACTGTACTTTTTCAGCAGTAGTTGAAATGCTTTATAGAGAGAAAAACATACAAAGAACTGACTGAAGAGCAGGATAGAGAAAAATGAAATTAGAAGGAGAGCAAGAGGGGAAATACTGTTAAAGTAATGCTAATCGGAAAGACCTAGAAGTTAGTAAAATGCTGAAAAGCCAGAATCAAGGTCAGAATCTCTAATGTATTATAAAAGGTAGTATGTTTTCCCTCTCTTGATCACAGTTTTCATCACTATATAGTAGCTGTACTATTCACCACACCAACAGAGGCCAACATGTGTGATAATTCAGCCACTTTATCAACCAGTATTGTTCATTTTTTTGAGTTGTGATGAAGGGAAATGTGCTGTTTCTACTGGATTAAGGCCACAATCTTTCATTAACCCAGTGAGATTAAGTTCCAAGCACGTTTTAAAAGAGGAAATGAATTAAAGATGTTAATAAGTCTGTAGCAAAACAGGGGGGAAATAAATCTTCTCCAAATTATATAACATCACAAGTACTTTGTCTCCAGAATTATGAATGTAAAAAGAGATTGGGGGAAAGAATGTTACAGAACCATATAAAAAGTGAAGATGAAGGAGAAACTGAGTTCCAGCTGGCTAAGTGGGAGGTAGCTTGGAGGTGCAAACAACTATATGCAACAATATGAGTTGAAACAGGACTGAAAAAATATTGTAGTAAAATAGAGCAATTGATTGACTGCGAAATGATAACATTCATCTTGTTTTCAAGACAGAGTATGACTTGAAAAATGTGTTTCCAGGCCACATTACTTAGTACACGTTGCATTTTCAGTTGAATTGGTGCACTTTGTATCTGATGACTTGAAACCATAATTACATCTCTGAGGTAACACAGAGGTGATTTTTACTTCTTAAATGGTATTGTAGAAGAAGGTTGTTGCACTGTCTTAAGGAGCTTAAGATACCATTTCATTCTCAGTCTGATGCACAACTTTCTCCAAAGGCATGCAGTTATTGGCAAGCCATCCTATGCAAATTTTTGCTAGAAGGAAAGCTGACCCCTTGAAAGACTCTTGACAAATCTTCCTTCAAAACTAGAAATTAATAACATGTCTCAACCCTGTTTTCAAGACAGGAATTTTCTCAGTTGGAATAAAGAAAAGAAACTGAGTTAGCTTTGCTGTCAATGGCAATTGCTGAATTAGGTCAAGGATATTATTAAACTCATTGCAGTAGTACAAGGGCTCATCTTCCTAACACTTACGGAATACTAATATGTATCAGTTTAGAAAATGAAAAATTATATTTGGAACAAGCGCTTATTTGACATTTACATTTGTACACTAAATGCTGTGTGTTGACAGAAGTAAACTAGAGTGATTATAAATATCTGCTTTTAGGTTTTTAAATGTGTTCGAGATAAGTAGGAGTCCTCATGGAGATCCTAATGGGCCTGCTGTGCATGCAGAGTCCATAAGTACAGCCTGAAGGATAAGCCCATTTACAGTTTCCTGAGCATGCAAAGCCCAGCAAGACCAGAGATTTTTCTGCTAGGTAGCACACTGACACTCAAGGGCAAACAGGCCACAGCTGGCCACAGCTCTGTGATTGGAACAGAGGTGGTGGAGCATTTTGTGCTTAAGCTTCCTTTGGAAAATTGCACCTTCACAGCAGGACAGACATAAAATATAGGTCACGTCTGTAATTCATATAAGCCAGTGTGCATCGGTGGAGATGTTCTATAATGGAATTAGCCTTCAAAGGGAGATGTCAGCTGTAGGATTCAGAGCCTTCTATTATGCATGTGAATGTGTGTATATACATATATTTATACATAAAATCAGTAATCTGCAATTTAGATTGAAGGTTAAGTTTGTTCCTAATGGAAGGCCATAGAAATCTTGATGCTGCCACAGGTAAGTATATGGCCAACAGTGTTTTAGCTTTTAACAGGTAAATCTCTGTTTTGATTTACACTTGCAGCACTCCAGTGGCAGAATCCATTTGTTTGAAAATTGGTAAATTTGTTGTGGGCTATGGCCTTATGTGCTGAGCTTCATCCCAGAAGTATTTTTTCTTTATGTTTGAATTATAAATCTCAGAAAAGCAGTTTTTATTGTAGAATTATTGACGTAGCTTTAACTATAATGGTGTGGCTATAATTTTGTTAAACATTAGATATGTGTATTGCTAGCTGTTAACTAATATTTCTCAAATAGTAGCAGTTGACCAGAGAAGCCAAAGAAAAAACTGCAGTGGCAAAACCCAGTAAGTAATAGATGTGAAGAATTAATAAAAGGGCAAAAAAATACTGTAGGAATGACCCAGGATGCAAATTATTTGGACAGATGAAAAAAAAACCCCAAACCCCAACAAATATGTCTGATCCTGAATTGTTTCCTTAGGCAAATACTTGTTTTCACATGTCGTACACTCTCTTAAGATTCACGGATTTTATTGGATGTCATTCAGTTCAGATTTAAATACACTGAGGAATACCCGAGATTTGTGTTGCATTCATGTTTTCACTCAATAACTTTCTTTCTTTTTAAACTTGATGAATTAAAAAATAATTTAGGCTAAATTTCTAGCAAGTGCACATAATTACCTAATAAAGATTTACCTTTGTGATAGATGAATTCTCCACAAACATTCAAAAGACCTGATATCAGTAAGATCTTATGCTGAAATAAAAAGCGCCCAGTTAAATTATATCATATTTCAGTGGTCCTACATTTTAAATGAAATGTGCAAGGATGAGATTCTTTTAAAAACATGGGAAAGAAACAAGCATATGCATTGAGATTGTTCTCTTTATTAATGTCAAATCTGCAAGTTGGGAAGCATCCCAAGGTCATGATTTTTTGAGTGATATTTGTTAACCGAAAATAGAAGAACAAGATTTTAGAGGTAGATTTTCTATCACTGGAAATCTAAGATCATATAAATTAAAATATTTTGTGATTTTTCTCCTCTTCAAAAGTAGTAGAAGATTAGGAAGAATAAGGGACAAGCAGCATATGTGGCTGTGGTGACAGCTTTCTGCATTAGCCACAGCCTGATTTAATGTGTAATCACAGACTTGTCTTGAGGACAGGCTCCATAGCTTTTTCTAGGGATACAGTAATTAATATGAAAAACTGGTAAAACTGCTTTGTGTTTCAACCTCAGTCCAAGGTTTTACTAAACCATCTTTATCCAAAGTGGGTAAGCTTTTATATGTAAATTCAGTGGTCTGGCATCTCTGTACATTTGAAGTATATGGACTTCTGAGGGAGATATAAACAAGCATACTGGATGAACTGTTCTGTGAATAGCCACAGCATGCTAACATTTACAAGGCACCCTCTCAATTGCTGATTTTCTGCTCTTTCCCTGTATCTGCACTTTCCACTAAATGTTAAAAAGAGAACTGTTCTTACTTCCTGAGACCCTGTGTTGATATCACAGCAAGCTAATAAATCTTTTAAATCACAGCTTTAAGGTTCTGTTGGTCTGGGAAATGAGCATCCTACAACATTTAAGTACAATCTTATAGTTTCATCAGCTCCACTGAATTTTCTGCTTGAGGCAGTTTGATATGTTCTGTCAGCTCAGCAACATATTGTTTGACTCATTCTCCAGTGCAAATCTAATGGGGATTAATGGCAGCAAACCCAAGAGCACTCAGGGCCTTGTTCACCCTCCTCTGACTTGGAGCAGCTCCCTAGAATGCTGAGGAAAGTGCTCTAGCTTACGTTTGTCGTAACATCTCAGTCAATTCACTGAGAAGTGCCTACTTTAGGAAACCAAATATTACAGGACAAAAAAGGCCTTGCTAAGTGCGAAGACACTTTTTATGTCTTTCTAGTACCTAGTGCACTTAGAAATGCTCTCAAAATTTTGTCCCTGTGATGCCACAGTGCAATCATTCACTCCGTTTAGCGGACCGTCCGTCTCCTCTGCAGATCCGTAAGTTGCATGTGTATAATCAGTTAGAAAACTTGGAAGTTGTATTTCTTATTTTCTTTATTATACTCACAGGAGTATAAAGAAATAGGTTGTATTGAGAAATTGTTTCGGACAATGTTTCACTGAGGAAAATGGAATTAAAATAATTTTGTTTCCATTTGAGTCAAAAGACAAGCTCATGCTTTCAATCCAGAATGCATCAAGGTGCCTTCTTTGACTTCTGTAGGAACTCTTACTAGGAATGTAATTCTGGACTCCTTATTTTTAGCTCAAGTGGACAGCAAACGTTACATTCCAGAACACAGTGTTCTTCTCCTCCTACCCCCTCCTCCAGTATAGACTATACATCTTTATTTTAGAAAGCTGGAATTCAGTTTTAACTCTAAAGCTCAGTTGTTACTGCTTGTGTAGATGCTCTGCACTAATTGTGTTGGTGCAGAAGAATCTCCCCAAAGTAATTGAAATCACACGTGACACAGTATGAAAAAGACCCCCTTGTGTATCCAAGTCTTATATCTGAATACTGGAAGGTTTACATGTTTAAGTAAAACAAAACCAACCTTCTCTGAAAGTCAATTATTTTCTCATAAAAACATTAGGAGTATTATTTTGCAATGAAAGAGATGATTGCAATCCAATCTGTTTCTTGGTTAGAAGATTTTAGTTAATTTATGTTCTTTGCCACACTGATGTTTCAGAAATCATCCCAAAAAGTTCATCACAGATCACAATATATTAAGTGATATCAGAAGGCTGTAGAAATGGAAGTTTTTTCAATGTAGAGGACAAGTTTTTGCTTTTTATCTAGTTTAATGCTTGCTCAATTGGACTTTATTTTATGAAGACATGTATAGTGTTTATTTTTTCTTTACCTATGGTAAATTATTTTTAAAGTGTCTACTCTGGAAATCTTGAGGAAGGAGATGGATAGACACAGAGGAATTCAGAGTGAATGCTTTTTAGATAGGTTATATTAAAATACTACTACTATGTTTATCCATCACATTCAATTGTGTAATCTGAAGTATTGCTAGTTTCTAAGACAGTATCAAACACTGTAATTCTGTTTCTGAAGCATGGGTTCCTAATTTTATGTCCTGAAACATTTAACATAGCACTTTATAAATATTCATTGAATCAATTATACAGCTGGTCTCTCCCTCTCATGTTTTTTTTTCCCCCTTTTTTAACAATAAATATAAATTTGTGAGTTTTGCATGTTTTTTCTTCTTAGAAAAATGTGCTTTTCATCAAAACAAAATCTTTTGAATGCCAGCATACCTCTTCTGAGAATTTTTCTGAAATACCGGTTGTAGTGTTTTGATCAAAACAAAAACAGTTTCACTTCCCTACTATGTAAGAATGCAAGATTGGATTCTCTTTTCAATTGTTATTAAATATAATGATTTACTTTTTAAAAGAGCTATTTTTATAATGATTCATCAGATTTTAAATGACTGAGAAATGGTTTGCTACATGAATGGAATGATCTGAACAGCTTCAGTGAGGGCAACTGAGAGATACTAACCCCAAAATATTCCAGAGCGGCTGTAAAGGAGGTCTCACTTAAGATGTGAAAGACCAATAGATGAAGTTGGCATTTGCCACATACTAGGTGAGCATTCTTACCTTGTTGGTGGTGAAAATACCTCTGATTCTCTGTTTCTGTTTCATTCTTTTTTCTCCATCTGTCTTTTTCCTTTTTTTTTTTTTCTTCCTCTCCTTAGAAAATCATATAAACCACTTTTGTTTTCATTTCAGTAAATATTTCCTATTCCTGATACCTCAGGAAGTGGTGTGTTACAAAGAAAGATTTCAGGCACTTTAAAATGTAGTACCATCTTTGAATGTAATTTAAAATACTAATATTAGCAGATATTAAACACATTTTACAGAGCACCTGTGGAAATTAGGTACAATTTTAATTTCTCATCTGTTCAGACTCTGAAGTTATATGTAAATATACAAACTGAATTCTAGTAAAACTTCATGTTGCAAAGGAAGCTGCCTCTGAGTCAAACAAAGACAAAGACTAAACTTTACCCTGGCTTGAGAAAAGAAATAGAGCAACTGTCTAAACTATGTTTTTGTTCTTCGGTCAATGGGTGATAATCCATGGCAGATTATATCAATATAAGGGACCAGGATCATCTACTTTTTGTTTCTCTGCTGTATGACACAGCTTGGCCAGGCCATTGATGAGATAAGGCATCATCTTGGTCACAGATAAATTATATTTAGAGATATTCTGGAGAAAACTTAAAACGTGAATGATATGAATCTACTTTCTAATATCAGTCTAGGTGATCTGAGAGAAGACTGTGGATGGTATGAATTGCTGAGTGCTTTTACATCTCACTATTATAATTTTTCTTTGTGAAGTCTGTTTTACTGAATTGCTCTGTTGCCATGATTTACTGGTTTTGTTTAAGGTTAAGACAGTAAGGAATGGATATGGTTGCAAGCAATGGAAAAGAAATATAAGACTAATATTGTCCACAGTGTCTGCCTAGACTGTCTGATCAGTGTTCCTAGTTTGGGGTAGCTATTCAGCTGCTGAGAGAGGTTGACTTTAAGGACTTTTGAGAGTAAAATTTTATGGACGTGGGTTGATCTATAGGAAAAGGCAGGAAGCAGTTCAGCCCTTTTATTGACTCTTGACATTTCTTAGGAGCAGCCTAAGAAAGCATCTGATAATTTGGTGCTATGTGTATCTGGACATAATAATTATTTCATAGAATCATAGAACCATAGAATGGTTTGCATTGGAAGGGACCTCAAAGATCATCTAGTTTCAACCCCTGGCCATGGGCAGGGACACCCTCCACTAGACCAGTTTAACTTAATATCTTACTGGTAAATGAGTTTTACTTGGATTGATGTGGTGTGGATGTCAGTGTTGAATGCCTTGGAAATAATAATCTCCAGTAAAAATCATGTGGAATAGACAGTAGGATTCTGTGGAAACCAAGAGGGTGTGAGGTTCTGTGGCCAGTGGAGTCCCTCAGGGGTCGGTGCTAGGACCAGTGCTATTCAACATCTTCATCAGCGACCTTGATGAGGGAACAGAGTGTACCTTCAGCAAGTTTGCTGATGACACAAAACTGGGAGGAGTGACTGACACACCAGAGGGTTGTGCTGCCATTCAGTGGAACCTAGATAGGCTGGAGAGCTGGGCAGGGAGGAACCTGATGAGATTCAACAAGGACACGTGTAGGGTCTTGCACGNAGTTCCTCTTTACAATTATCCTGTAAGAGGTTGAACAGGGCTCCTCAGTTCAAGAAGGACAGGGAACTGCTAGAGAGAGTCCAGCGCAGAGCCACAAAGATGATCAAGGGAGTGGAACATCTCCCTTCTGAGGAAAGGCTGAGGGAGCTGGGTCTCTTTAGCTTGGAGAAGAGGAGGCTGAGGGGTGACCTCATCAATGTGTATAAATATGTTAAGGGTGAATGTCAGGAAGATGGAGTCAGGCTCTTCTCGGTCTCATTAAGTGATAGGACAAGGGGCAATGGGTTCAAGCTGGAGCATAGGAGGTTCCGGGTTAACATGAGGAAAAACTTTTTCACTGTGAGAGTGACAGAGCACTGGAACAGGCTGCCCAGAGAGGTTGTGGAGTCTCCTTCTATGGAGACATTCAAAACCCGATTGGACACGTTCCTGAGTGATGTGCTGTAGGTGGCCCTGCCTTGGCAGGAGGGGTTGGACTAGATGATCTTTCGAGGTCCCTTCCAACCTCTACGATTTTGTGATTCTGCTAGGAATATAGTTTGTGTGTGTGAGTGCAGGGATTATTCCTTACTTTTTGACTGTGCTGCTCAGAAACACAGACCTTGTCAGGATATGATTCTCAGCGGATGGAGAATGCAAACGCAACATCTACATACAAAGAGTAATATGAAATTGGCACAAATAAAGATTCCAGTATGTAATTCAAGAGAAAATGATTAAAATTAAGCTTGTTTGAAACAAGAAAATAAAAAATCCTGTGTTTGAACAAAAATATAGAAGTTTTAAAAGCTGATTTAACTACATCATTCAAAGTCTATTTCTTACCAGATTTTTCAGAAAGCCCATTTTAGCATTGGTTTTATGTTTCAGTTTAGTATGAAGCATTTTATGTCAGTTGCCAGAGTACATGATAGGATGTTTACATATTATTGCAAAAGAACTGAAGTTTCATAAGCACTTTAAATTTGATATTTCTGGTTGAAGGAGCCTGACTGGCTATAGAATGAATTACGTTTTATATCCATCTGGTTGGTGTATGGAGCTGGAATGAAACATGAAGAATTAAAAAATGAACATTTAAACTAGGCTTTTTAAATATAGCAGTAAAGAGATAAATCTTGTTTGAAGTGTACAAATAACATAATTTATCTTGCAAGACTGACACCTGAATAATTGCAGCTACTCATTTCCCTGGTGAAATAAATTTCACTTACATATCCCACTGTTGTACTCTGCAACTCAGGTTTTTTTCTACCCTTTCACCATCTAACACTAACCAGCACACATCAATGTGCAGAAAAAACTTCCCTTCAAAGCAAGTCATTCACATGAACAGCCTTATTTGAAAGGCTTAGAGGACGATTAGTTCCTCAGGCTATATTACTGTTTTAAAAGGTACAGAGAAGAATATATGATAGTCAGCAGCATGTATGAAATTTAAAAATAGTAAATTTGATTTAATCTTGATACACAGATTAAGCATTCTGTAAAAAATATATTTAGTATATTCATTTATAAACATAAATTTACACTTTGAATTTATGTCATTAAAAATGGTGTTTTTCCTTTTAAGCCAGAAGCCATGTGCAAACATCTCAAAGATGCATTTTCTTCATAGTAATATATCTTTATTGATTTAACCAAAAGAAGAAAAAAAAAAAAGAAAAAACCTTTGAAACTCTCTTTGAACCCTAAGGGGCAGTTATGGTCAGAAAATTGATTGACTGTAAAAGGGTTGTTTTTATGATAGTTTGAATACACTCTGTGTACTTTGTTAGCTAAAAAAGTTTTGTATTATTTGCACATATTCATATTTCAGCAGAAAGGATGCTTCTGTTTTTTGCTCTGATTTTTGTACTTATCTCAGGGATGGTGAGGCACTGGAACAGTTTGCCCAGAGAGGTTGTGGCTGCCTGATTCCTGGCAGTGTTCAAGGCCAGGTTGGTTGGGGCTTTGGGCAACCTGGTCTAGTGTCGGGTGTTCCTGCCCATGGCAGGGGGGTTGGAACTAGATGATCCTTGTGATCCCTTCCAACCCAAACCGTTCTGTGATTCTATTCTATGATTCTTAGACTGTTTCATAAAGTGGGATGGAAGGTGGTCAGGTAAATAATAAAACCAGCAGAACAGAAACAGTAGTACTAAGCAGTGGGATAGGAACCACTTAACCGGGATCAGCAGCATCTGATTCAGTCAATCTAATCGTGCTCTAATATGCTGTATTCTCTATGTGCCAATTACTGAGGCCACATAAAATGCTACAGCAGGTTGCAGTACTCAATGCCTTTTTATTTTATATAACTTTTTAACTCAGTTTTCAGGGATTATTTCCATACATATTTTGTTTCTGATCACACTAAGTCTTCCTCAACCCACAGTTCTTCACAGTACTATTTTCTGTAGAAAGTTAACTAAAGTAATAGCATTGCATGTCATAAAGTTCACTGACTCTGAAACAGGTATAATTGTATTTCTGATTTGAAATGAGTTTCCTGGTTTTTTAAGTAAGCTGTATATTAACCTGAAGCATTTGAACATGCCTTCTTGCCAAAGTCCAGAAACAAAAAAATTAGTTCAGTTAAAAATTATTCTAAAACAGAAAACATCGAATATCATACAGTAAAATAATCTGCTATACAAATTATAGCTTTTCTGGTTTAAACTGGTCTATTTGCTCACACACACACAGAGTACATTTGGGTTAGATTAATTTATACCTTTAAAAAACAACAACAACTACAAAAAAACCCCACCCATACAGATTATTGATTTGTTTTTTAAGCCTGGGATCTGTTCAGTAAAAACTTAAAATCTTCCATTGAGGATAAAATGATATAAAATGCATATTAATAGTAGAAGCTTAAGATTCCTCTTTATCCATGTTGACCTGGGGGGTTAATCAGTCTCTTCCTGGGTCTTTACACTGACCATCAGACAGACTTTGTGAGAATGCATCTCTGTAGTTTGTGCAGTAATAAGTTTCTAGACAAAACATACTATGTCTCCACAATGCTGAGAAGGAAGTGAGAGCTTTAGACTAATGTTGGTCCAGGAGAGAGAAAGGAAAAAAAAAAAAAATCCATCTCTCCCCATCTTCTCCAAAACACTTGGGTGGGAAAGTTAGACAAATAAGGACTGTTGGACATCCACCACATTTTGCATGATGGGATTGTCTCTACACAGGATTTCCATGCGCAAAATAATGCAATGGTTTGTTGTCATTAAAAACATTCTGAGATGAGGAATGCTGGAACTGTAATGCAATATAGCAATTAACAATTCCAGTGTATTTCATAAGACATTCCAAATTTTCAGTGTACTAATATATACAAAGGAGGACAGAAGTGTTACAATAAGAAAAATGCACCTGCTGACATTTAGCAAAGATTTTTTTTTTCATTCTTTGTATTCCAACCCTACAATTACCGAGACCCTGAAGCCCAGGAAATGTGATTTTATTATTACTAGCAGAAGACTCGTGGGGAGGAAGACACCCCCTTCGTGAACGTGGCATACTCCCTGCTGAAGGGCTGAGCGCAGCAATTTGCTGTGAGTCCCACTGCCACCCCCATCTGCCCTTCCATGTGGGTGCACACCGCTCCTCTAGAAGAAGCTGGACCCAGCCCATGTTCAGGCCACCAGCAGCCCTGGAAGGGTGGGCATAACCTAGAGACAAGCGTGGAGAATAGGAGAGGATACAAAGGGAGTGATTTTTACAACAATTTCAACTGCATGGTTATTGACGGGTTTTTATACTTGAGAAAGTGGACTGTAAAAAACTGTGAGCACATCAGCTGCACTAGCGGCACTTTGTTAGTACCACAGGCACAGCAAAGTCCCTTTTGCCCATGACAGGCTTTTGAGGGTGATGTATTGTGGAAAAGGTGGGCAAACCCCTCCATGATCCCAGGCAGAGTGACACGGTGAGCTACCTTCTGTGAATGCATCTCTGCAGGTGGCCGGGGGTGATCACAGAAGACTAGGAAGGCAGAGCTTGTGTCAAGTCTATCAGCTGATCGTTTCATTTCATTTCATTTCATTTGCAGTTTGGGTGATGAAAGCTCACCAAAAATCTGAGGAAAGGGGAGAGGTTTTTGCTTTGATCTTGCTGTCAGGCTGCAACTCCAGCTGGGCAAACCCTGGTATGAGGAGGCAGCAGAGGTGTAGGCCTGAAGTGAGGCAGAGCTAACTGTATAACCCAGCATGTAAACCTGTAAGGGGTGATTGTATTTGATGCATTCAAATGGTCATTTATTTTTAAAGGAAAGAAGAAAAAGAGGAAGGTAAAAGTTTAGGTACAAGTGCTTGATTTTTTTTTTCTGTTAAAATACTAAGTTTATGTGTTTGTTCTAAAAAAGTGATAAAACCCAGGGATAAGAAACAAGGCTGTTGAATCACTGAACAGTTCCTTATGCACACCAAGTAAAATATTCTTACCTAGTAGTAAAATCATTCATAAAAGATAGGCAAAATGTATTGAGAAAGCAACGATGCTGCTAATTAGCTGGAATATCACCAAAAACTCCTCCAGAAGGAGGTGCTTTGGTTGGCTTGACAGAGGTAGCTATTCATAGCAGTCTGAGCTGCAGGTTTCCTGTGTTTGTTTTTTTTTGGTTTTGTTTTTGTTTTTCCATAGGTAGAACAGAAGGATGAAGAATTTATTTTAATCCTATGGGTACTGTTAGCTGTGTAATGCATAACTTTGCTCTGTCTGGATTTTGGTTTGGTTTGTTTTTTTATTAGCATATCCCAATATGGGAAAAACAAAAACTAGGATTCTTTTCTCTTGAGGTCAGTTGCCATGGCTCAAGTTAATAAAAATATGCACCTAGATAAAAAGAGAACACAGACATAGTATGAAGTGTTTTTTTTTTCTGTATTAATTTTGATTAGGTGTGTAAGGTGAAAATTATGCTCTTTCACACCCTTACATTCATTATTTCAGAACTGTTTGCCTACCTGAACTCAAATGTTAAGGTGTCAAAGCTGATGCAAATAACAACCTAAGGAGGTAGAACAGAATATAAATAAATATATTAAATATCATATTTTGTGATAATGCTTCTTTGTATCTTTCAGTTAATTGTTTTTCATGTGATATCGTAGAGGAATGAACAGACTGATGATTTGCAGACACAGCTTAAATCTAAGGCCTGTACAAGCTTGAATGGATTTATTAGAAAGATAATGTAGCTTTACCTGGCCTGCTTCTACTGTGAGGGCTGGCATATGTCTTGTATTGTATGATCAATCTGATCTTTCTTTGGCTTCAGAGTATTCTTTTACCTGGGGCTCTGTTAATGTTACTCTGATACAGTCTGTGAGTTGGGAGAAAGCAAAGAGTGCGAGTTATGTGAACTTTACATCTATTGAATTTCTACAAATCTCTGAAATTTGCCGTTTCCTTATCATGGATGGATCCATTTCTTCAATCGCTGTTCTGCATTGAATGCGGTTGTTTTCTCCTTTTATCCAGATACACAACGTAACATATTGAATTTCATAAACTTTGTGTATAATGACTTTTGTCATTACTTTTGTTAGATATCCATACTCTATATTCCACAGCTAGACTTTTGATCATCTTCCATGTATTAGCTCTCTCGTGGGCAGGTAGAACATTTTTTTAAAAGATAAAAAGATGTAATACAAGCCAGTGAGCATCCTGCAAGACCAGAGAGGGAAACAGATACTTGTACGGGATGTACAGACTCACTTCTTCTGTTATCAGATGTGAATCTCAAAAAACCCCACACCTGAATACATTATCTGCATGTCAATATCCCAGTTCGCTATTTGAACTTGGATTGTTATTTATCTACATATTTTTTTCTTTTTTCAGGTTTTGAAGTAGTTTTTATTTGATTTTTGTTCACAGAAAATATCCAGGACTGAATTGTTTTTAGGGCTGCACACTTTTAACTTAGTATTTAGAGCTTAGCTTGCTCAAGGGCTGGTATCCTTACTATTGAGTCTTCAGACTTGCACATTTTCTTCCTATTGGTGCTTGAGTACAGTGACCGTGTACTTCATGCTCCAGACTTTGAAAATACTTTTAGGATAAAAGCCTATAAAAGCAAAAGGAGTTACTGTATTTATTTAGGGTTCTTCTTTTATCCTCTGCTTTTTCATAGCTCTGTTAGCCTAATATGTCTTTCTCTTGAATCCTTTTAAGATGTTCTGGACTATCAAAAATAATCCTACATCTTGTGTTTTGTGAAATCCAATTGATCATAGTGCTAATACTTTCATCTCTCTATACCAACATCCTTTTAATGCTTTTCCTATAGTGTTGTAGGTTTGTTTAAAAGACATGATGGGTAGGAGTTTGAACGATTACTTTGAAAATTTTATGAATTTACAACAAGGGTAAAAATAAGACTGGACTTCATTGAGGAGGTTAACATGATCCCATAATTTTCATAAAATGAATAGTCAGGCTGACTGACATCTGGGGTAAAATTAAATAATCCACTTCCTTTTATTAGGTAATTGTTTTCAGTGTGATACTCAGACTTGTAGTTGTATCCCAAAGGGAAAGCTTTGGGCAGAGGTCAATGGAATGAGGTTCAATGTGGCAAAGTGCCAGGTCCTGCACTGTGGTCACAACAACCCCAGGGAACACTATAGGCTTGGGGCGAAGTGGCTGGAAAGCTGTGCGGAGGAAAAGGATCTGGGGGTGTTGGTTGATGCTCACCTGGACATGAGCCAGCAGTGCGTCCAAGTGGCCAAGAAGGCCAATGGCATCCTGGCTCGTATCAGGAAGAGTGTAGCCAGCAGGAGCAGGGAGGTGATTGTCCCCCTGTACTCAGCCCTGGTGAGGCCGCATCTCGAGTCCTGTGTCCAGTTTTGGGCCCCTCACCACAAGAAAGACATCGAGGCCCTGGAGCGTGCCCAGAGAAGGGCAACAAAGCTGGTGAAGGGTCTGGAGCACAAGTCTTATGAGGAGCAGCTGAGGGAACTGGGACTGTTTAGTTTGGAGAAGAGGAGGCTCAGGGGAGACCTTATTGCCCTCTACAACTACCTGAAAGGAAGTTGTGGTGAGCTGGGGGTTGGCCTCTTCTCACAGATAACGAGTGATAGGACAAGGGGAAAAGGCCACAAGTTGTGCCAGGGGAGGTTCAGGTTGGAGATGAGGAGAAATTTCTTCTCAGGAAGGGTGGTCAGGCATTGGAACGGGTTGCCCAGGGAGGTGGTGGAGTCACCGTCCCTGGGTGTGTTTAAGGAAAGGTTGGATGTGGTACTTAGGGACATGGTTTAATGGGTAATAGGTGGTAGGGGGACGATTGGACTAGATGATCCTTGAGATCTCTTCCAACCTTAATGATTCTATGATTCTGTTCTATTCTATGATGATATATATATATATGTATATAATGGATGTGATTAAGTCTTCACTGCTTATGTTTTTCAGTGGGTTTTTTTGTTGGGTTTTTAATTCATGTCTTCTGATTTTCGATGCTTTTAGGAGTACTAAATTCCAGAACACAATTCTGCCCTTTGAGGGAAATTTTGATCATTATAAGAACTTTGATTCATTGCTTAAAATCATTACTTACAACCGGTTTATGAAGCTTCTAGGTCTACTTTGATTTGAAAGATTACTTTCAAGGTATTAATTTATCTAGAGGTTTATTAAGATTTTTGGAGGCAAATATTTGATTTTGATTGACAAATATTTAATTTAAAAATGCTTTATGGCTCATTGCATCCAGGACAAGTGAAGATATAAGCATATAATTAAGTCCTTTCCTGAATCATAGGTCTGTAAGTCTCTGAGATAGTACAGAAATGTCTGTTTTTTGTTTGGAGGGGTGAATGTGCAAATTATGAGTAAAATTCAGTGTTCACATTTATTTTGAGACAGAGATTTGCCAAGGTCAGAAGGATAAGAAATATCCATGAGAGGAAATCTATATTCTATGTTCCTTGTTTAGTTTCTAAATTTTATTTTTACCTTTCCTTTCAGAGCAGAAAGAGTTTGAGTGATCTGTAGCAGGTAGCACTTAGAATTACCAGAGTCCTCATGACTCCGCGTCATCTCTAGAATCTCCTCTTTTGCTTAAAGGCAGACAAAGTACAAATGAATTTTAAAACCTTTTGGAACAGACTGTGGTTAGGAATCTTTCTCTGAACAGGGTATGGGCCTGTGTAGAGTGAAACATTCCTCTTTCATTTAACCCTTCTCCATATGTGATCCATTTAAGATATGTTAATTCAAGAAATATATATCTAAGTGGTTTTATATTTATATATATAGGTTTTTGCAGTTTTATTATTTTTGTATTGTGTGTAATAGTGGATTCTGTGAAGCTGTGCAGTTAAAAATGTGTTGCAGGAAAATTTGTACCATTGGCCATTGAGATTTAGCTAGCATAAATTAGAATAAAGTTGTAGTCGTGTAACTGAGGGCAGAATATTTTTCAGGTTTGCGTTTTGTACATTCTTCCTATTATTTCTTTTACACTGGAAATGTTAGGTTTGGGTTGGTGGTGGTGTTTGTTGTTTTTTTTTCTGTATCTTGATAAATATTTTAAACTAAGTTATCAGTTGGGAAGGGAATATCCTCAAAGAAAAGGATTTCAGAAAGCTTAGTGGACCAGTTTGCCTGATAATATGGGGATGTTGTGGTTTAGAAATAAAGATGTTGCTGTGAAACTACTACTCTAAACATATATCCCCGGGGCATAGAAGGAGGAATTTTTTTTTTCTATAAACTGTTAGTGTGATGCTCTCATGAATTTCCTGAAAATAATCAACAGGCTGTTGATAGTGTTTCCCACAGAAGATTGGCTATTTTGGTAGGCAGTGAACCTGAACAGGGAGTCAGCTGTTCAGACTGCAGCCTGACTCCAAAGCAGCAGTCTGCAGTTAGGGATGTTACTTTTAGACTGATAGGGAGGATAATACTTAGAGTATAGAAACCAAAGGGTGATAGCGGTCACTCATACTAGTATTTCTATTTTTGTGAAGCAATCTTGTCAGTTATTTGGAAGATTCTTGTCAAATGTTAAACAAAACTGCCTGAAGTAAATGTTTGGGATTTTTTGATTTTCTCATGAGCAACAGTCTATTATTAATAAGAAGTAGAAGTTGATAAAGACCATAATACAAAATTATTTCTGTACATCACATAGACCTAACTAGACAACACCACCTCAATTTTAGGACAATTATTTTACTTTTAAAACAATATGTAATTCTTTTACAAAATATTCATTGGTAAAGGAACCAAGTCAGAAATAGAAAAAATAGCTCCCCTGAATTACCTAAGAGATCCAGGAGTAGAATCTGACTTTCCAGCATCTTGTTCTAGAAGTCTAGTTCTGAAAAATATATTGTTTAAAGTGCATCACACTTAGGAACTGAAAAAAGAAATAACTTTTTAAAGAGCAAATTTTCTACATACATGCTGCTTTTCATTTTGGGAGAAGGATATATCAGAAAAATCTACATGAACTACTGCATTCTAAGCAGTTCATTTAAACAAGATATTTTAATCCTCTTCTCTCCCTTTATGTGTACTCCTGGTCATTTGATCTTGGGTACATTTTAAAAAGGTAAGGGTGTTAAACTCCCAAACGTTATTTACTTTGGGGAGGAAAAAAAAAAAAGATAGTACCAAGGGAGATTAACTTTACTAATGAACCAATTCAAAATGATGTATTTTGGATATTCTTGAATCAGACTGAAGTTTTTAATTTTAAGGAACTTCAGAAAATTGTAGTTTGTTACATACTGATTTTATTTTTTTTAATGTTTCACAAAATGCAACTTTCAATTTCTTTCTCCGTCTTGATAAAAAAGATAAATGTTGAAATGTCATATTTCTTATGCAACAGAAATAATGAGGTTTCCTTAACTCTAATTCTAGTATGTCTATTACTCTAGTAGGGGAAAAGGCTTTTGTGAAAGGAATCAATCCCACCATGAAAGCCCAAGCAATTTCTGGAGTGAGGTGAAGGTGTGTATTAAAAAACATTTTCGTAATGAAATATGAGTCTCTCAAATTGTTTGACATTGAAATGTTTTCAATATAGATTGTGGAAAGTATCAGTTTTACCAGCAGTTTTCCAGTGTTAATCTAGTACTTAGTTAAGTATTTATGTCGAGGACATGGCTGTAATGAACAGACTATAAGTCATGTCTTCTTTACAGAAATTGATTATCTGAAACAATTAAGATGAGCAAACAGCACTGGAATTTTTTTTTAGTTCAAAGCCAGAAGTTAACCAAAAGTTCTGTGATAGCTGCTGTTTCGGTGATGCATATGGTTATTTCCCATCTCAGAGTAGTTAGCAAACAGTGAATACGGCTTGGCTGTTGACACTCCATTGTATCCTTAACTTGTTTTGGATTAGATCCAAAATCAATTGCTATCAATGGCAGTTTTCTGACCTATGTAAGGAGAGTTGGATCTGACTCTTACTCGTCTAAAAATGTTTTATCATTTTCATAATACTGCCTGCTACACTGAAACACTAAAGATTTGCAGGGTTTTGTGCCTGTCTCTGCTCCGTTATGAGACACGACATCTCTCTTGACTAATGGTATGGAATCAGTAATAATAGCAGTTAGAAGGTAAGTAACATTCTTTGAAGATGTCAAAACCACCACGACCAAAAAAAAAACCAAAACAAAACCTGAGGAAGACAATTGGTCTTTCTAGTCATTTTCCCCTAAATGACTAACAGACACGGGGCTTGTCATCTCTAAAACAGATTTTTGTTGAATAAGGAAAGGAAAAAAAAAAAACCCAGAACCATAAACCTCCCCCCCACCTTATTCCACTGTGGAAATGACCTCTTCTGGGAACTGAACTTAAGACTAAATGGTTCCTTTGCACTTGTCTGTGCGGAAGACAAATGCAGGATTTGCAGCCCTGAGCCATCATATTTTGAGGATGTCTACTTCAAGAAAGACCAGTCAGAACTGGAGATCATTAACACAAAGATTCCATGAGCAGTGTAAAATGCTTTTCAGCAGCCTGAGAATATGTGCAAGACATATGATGAGAATGTTACAAACCACTTGTTTTTTCTTTTGTATTTTAAATGTCAGTCTTCCATTGTCTGGTGGATTTCTTACATTAAACAGTATGCAAATTTGCTACTTACTACAAGGTTTAGTTTTTTTCAATCATGACGTCTTGCATCTGTGTCTAGTGGTGATTGCTTATGTATTGAGGATTGCTGAGAATTTCTTTTGATTGTGTGTCTCTGTCTTCATGACTAATACTAGGGCTTTAGATATACCTGACTGACAGCCCTGAAAGGCAGAGATTTTTTTGTGTTTTCTTCTAAGTTCATATAACATGGATAATGCATTTTCCATGATAGCTTCCTTTTCCCTAACTTGAAATACTGGTAGGACATCATTAGGAGAAATCTTCCTTGCAGATCTGGTCACATTGGCTATATCAACAAATGAAACATACCAGGATCATTACGATGAAGGTGGTGTAACAGTGGGACAGGTTGCCCAGAGAGGCAGTAGATGCCCCATCCCTTGAAACATTCAAGGTCATGTTAGATGGGGCTCTGAGCAAGCTAGTCTAGTTGAAGATGTCCCTGCTCATTGCATGGGGGTTGGACCAGATGACCTTTAAAGATCCCTTCCAACCCAAACCATTCTATGACTCGCTGGCACTGAGGCTAAAACAGAGAGAACAGCAATCACAGAATCTTCAAGGTTGGAAAAGACCTCTAAGATCACCGAGTCCAACCATCAACACCCCACCCCACCCCCCATGGCTCCTGCCCCCTATCCCACAGTGCCACGGCCACACGCTGTTTGAACCCCTCCAGGGACGGGGACTCCCCCCCCTGCCTGGGCAACCCATTCCAAAGCCTGACCACTCTTTTCGAGAAGAAACTTCTCCTCATCTCCAACCTGAACCTTCCCTGGCGCAACTTGCAGCCATTTCCCCTTGTCCTATCACTAGTTATCTGCGAGAAGAGGCCAACCCCCAGCTCGCCACAACTTCCTTTCAGGTAGTTGTAGAGGGCA
>VWZZ01000909.1:210341-252663 GCA_013399095.1 Psophia crepitans | reverse complement strand
AGCACTGCCTGGGGTTGGTGTGACCCAAGGGCAGGATCCGGCACTTGGCCTTGTTGAACCTCATCCCACTGGCCTCGGCCCATGGATCCAGCCTGGCCAGACCCCTCTGTAGATCCATCCTGCCCTCCAGCAGATCAACATTCTCACCCAACTTGGTGTCATCTGCGAACTGACTGAGGGCACACTTGATCCCCTCATCCAGATCACTGATAAAGATATTAAACAAGACCAGCCCCAAGACTGAGCCCTGGGGAACACCGCTTGTGACCAGCTGCCAACTGGATTTGACTCTGTTCACCACAACTCTCTGGGCTCGGTCTTCCAGCTGGTTTTTCACCCAGCAATGTAAACTCCCTTAGCTTTCAAAACAAGATGATTTCATGCAAACTCCCTGTTGTTCTCTGCTGCCTCCTAAGCCATGCACGGGAATAGCTTGCAAGAAAACACTGAGGCTGCAAGTGTGACAAAAAATATTCTAATAATATTGCGGTATAAATGATGGAGCCTAGTGCCCAGGAACATTCATAGTCACTGGTTAATTTAATAGTACAGCCGTTTGATACTGCTGAAAGTTTTGGAGTTAATTTCAAGTGCTTGCTATATTTTTAAATTATAAAATTCTATTTAAGGTTGGAAAACAGTGTCAGGACACTTCCCTGTCTGGATCATCAGTGGACCCCAACTTCAGGTGTATTGTGATGGAGTGCTTACCTGTCCCCTCATCTAGAAGTAGCTTAAAGATACCAGATTGAAACCAGCTGTAAAGATAATAGAGGGGTAACATCAAGTCAGTTGAATCCACCAAAGGCGAAGTGTAAGACAATTAAAATGATGCCTAGTAAAGAAAAGCTTCTGCTTGCTCCTGAGGTCACCTAAGTGGGATATAGCAAATGATGCGTCTCTTCATACAAAAAGCGGAGCCATAGTACCTTTTCAGCTCAGATATGCAAATGCATCTCTTCACAAATAAACCAAAGCCAGCTCTGAACTCACTGTCTGGGGTCCTGGTAGTGATGTAACTGCAGAACTACAGAGCTCAGTTTGGCCAGCTTGGCCAGCTCCCCTCTTCAGCTGCCTGTGGATTTCTCTTAAGTGCCAAAACCAAAAGAAAGGCTTAATGCTGATTATTTGACAGATTATTGAGTATTGTGGAAAATAAAGGCTGTATTGAATCAAATAACTTTGTATTAATGTGGATAGCGTTTGAAGGTTACATATGCATTTTTTGGGTTTTGATTACTGCACAGCAATTTTTTTTAAACATCAAATAACAAAATGACATAGTAAAACTGCAGGAGACTGGCACAGTCGTTCTATTTGCTTTAAGAAATAATGGTTTTGCAGTACATTGAATATGTGTTCAAACAGCATCTTGTCCTTGTTTTTATTTATGTTGCTGCCTCAAGATCTAAACCATTCCTGTATTTGAATGCTTTATGCTTGCCACTTCTGTCGTGTTATTAAAAAATGTCATGTTGTCATCTCTTTCTGTGCAGAAAGTCACAAAACTGAATAATGTAATTCAGGCATTGTTCCTGGCTCACAATGGGGAGGGTCTTCAAATTTAGATTAATCTTCATCCAGCCCCTAGTATTTTAACTCTTCTGTATCTTAACGATGTACGAATTCTCTGCTTTAAGACATCGCTGCTTTATGGATATATAAACAACAAGTTCTTTGGTTATATAGTATTACATATAACTGTTTATAAATGTACGTTTTCTGTATGCTTTTTGGCAATTGTCCTTGCAGTATTTTTGGTAATTGGTGTATTACTTTGTTGGAACTGACTGTATTAGTATGAAATGGTCTTGTTAAATCTCAGTCTTTATAGGACCAAAACCTGAGGTCCTTCATTCTGCCAAAATCAACGTTAAATGAGGCAGACAGAATGTAATTTTGTTACATTACATTTATAATTGGTGTGTGTCAGCAAAATGGAAGCATTTTGGCCTTCTAATCCTTGATTTTCTTAGGTCACACCTATGGAGAGATTGTCATCAATACCTAAAAGTCATAGAATTGTAGAATGGTTGAGGTTGTCAGAAACATCTGGAGGTCATCTGGTCCAATCTCCTGCTCACACAGGGCTACTGTATTGGGTTTGTGTGGCAAGGTTTTGGTAGTGGAGAAGGCTACAAGGGTAGCTTCTGAGAAAAGCTGATAGACGCTTTCCTTATGTCCAACAGAGCCAATGTCACCCAGCTCCAAGACAGACCCGCTGCTGGCAAAGTCTGAGCCTGTCAGTGACAGTGCTAGTGCCTGTGGGATAACATCATTTAGAAAGGTGGAAAAAAACCCCACCAGGTGCAATTGCAGACAGAGGGAGAAATGAGAATATGTGAGAGGAACAACTCTGCAGACACCAAGGTCAGTTAAGAAAGAGCGGAAGAAGTGCTCCAGGTGCTGAAGTAGAGATTCCCCTGCAGCCCCTGGAGAATACCATGCTGAGGCAGGCTGTCCCCCTGCAGCCCATGGAGGTTAATGGTGCAGAAGATACCCACCTGCAGCCTGTGGAGGACCTCAGGCTAGAGCAGGAAGATTGCCGAAGGAGGCAACCATGCCCCTGTGAGAAGCCTGCACTGGAGCAAGCTCCTGGCTGGACTTGTGGCCCCGTGGAGAGAGAAGCTCATGCCAGAGCAGATTTGCTGGCAGGACTTGTGACCCTGTGGGGGACCCACACTGGAGCAGTCTGTTCCTGAAGGACTGCATCCCATGGAAGGGACCCATGCAGCCCATCAAAAGGACTGACATTGGAGAAGTTTGTGGAGGACTGTCTCCTGTGGGAGGGATTCCACACTAGAGCAGGGGAAGAGCGTACAGAATCCTCCCCTTGAGGAGGAAGGAGCGGCAGAGACAATGTGTGATGAACTGACCACAACCCCCATTGCCCATTCCTCTGTGCTGCTGGGGGAGGAGGCAGCAAATTCAGGAGTAAAGTTAAGCTCAGGAAGAAGGGAGGGTTGGGGGCAAGGTGTTTTTAAGACTTGGTTTTACTTCTTATCCTATGTTGATTTGATTGATTTTAAATTAATTTTCCCAAGCTGTCTGTTCTGCCCATGACAGCAATTGGTGAGTGATCTCTCCCTGTCCTTATCTCGACCCAGGAGCCTTTTGTTATATTTTCTCTCCCTTTCCCATCTGAGGAGGGGAGTGACAGAGCAGCTTTGGTGAGCACCTGGCATCCAGCCAGGGTCAACCCACCACAGTCAGCTAGGGTGGGTTGTCCAGGACAGTGTCCAGATGCTTTTGAATATCTTCAGGTGTGGAGACTCCACAGCATCTCTGCACAACCTGTGCCAGTGCTGTCATTCTCACAGTGAAAAAGTTTTTTCTTATGTTCAGAGGGAACCTTCTGTGTTTCTGTTTGTGCCCATTGCCTGGCTTCATCTTATTTATACCATCCCTTCCGGTATTTATACACATTGACAAGATCTCCCTGAGCCTTCAATCCCAGTTCTCTTAGCCTCTCCTCATATGAAAGATGATCCAGTCCGTTACTCATCTTGGTGGCCCTTCACTGAACTCTCTCCAATTGCTCCATATTTCTTCTGCGCTGGGGAGCCCAGAATTGAACACAGCACTCCAGGTGTGGCCTTACCAGTGCTGAGTAGAGGGGAAGGATCACCTCCCTTTACCTGCTAGGAATACTTTGTCTAATGCATCCCAGGATACCATTATTCTTCCTGGATGCAAAAGGCATGTGGCTGGCTCGTGTGTCACTTGGTGTCCACCAGGACCGTCAGGTTTTTTTCTGCAAAGCTGCTTTCCCCACCTCTTCTTTCTGCAAAGCTGGCTGGTCACCAGCATATACTGGTGCATGGAGTTGTCCCTCCCCAGGTGCAGAGCTTGCACTTCTTTTCATTGTACTTTGCAAGGTTCCTGCCTGCCCAGTTCTCCAGCCCGTTGAGGTCCCTCTGAATGGGAGTATGACCCTCTGGTGTATCAGTCACCCCTCCCAGTTTTATGTCATCAGAAAATTGCAGAGAGTACATTCTGCCCAAACATCCAGATTATGAATGAAGGTGTTGATCAGGATTGGTCTCAGTATTGACACCTGGGTTCCACCACTAGTTACTGGACTCCAACTAGACTTTATGCCACTGATCACCACCTGGCCTGGCTGCTCTGCAAGTTTTTGATCCACCTTGCTATCTGTTCATCCAGCCCTTAGTTTAACAGCTTTCTATGAGGATCTTACAGGATCTTTACTGCAGTCAGGGTAGACAATATCCACAGCTCTCATCTCTCAAGCCAGTCACTTCACCACAGATCTTTATCAAGTTGATCAAGCATGACTTCCCCCTGTTGTATACCTGCTGACTATTCCTTGTCATCTTCTTGTCCTTTGTGTGCCTGGAAATGGAGTTATTGGTATCGAGCTGGGATTATTATATACAGAGGTGGTATTATGTATCTGCTGCTTCACACATCACACTGACAGATGGAGAGATTAGAGATAGTGATTGGTGTGAGGTGTTTTCTCTTTGTTTTTAATTTACACATA
The DNA here is from genome assembly GCA_013399095.1 of Psophia crepitans. Classification (NCBI taxonomy): domain Eukaryota; kingdom Metazoa; phylum Chordata; class Aves; order Gruiformes; family Psophiidae; genus Psophia; species Psophia crepitans. The sequence goes on along the minus strand of VWZZ01000909.1, from coordinate 248,156 downwards.
ATATGTGAATTTATTTATTCTAGTAAGAAGAGAAGTAAATTGCAACTGGAAATGGACATACAATTAAATTTCTTAAATTGTTATGGGGTGGGTTGTGTTTGCACAATGTCCCATTAACATTACAATCGCTGTTATGAGAACGGATTAATGTTATTCCATACTCTGCTCTCATTATAACCTTTCTATTTGCACATAACCATAGTGTATTGTTGGGGTAAACAATAGAAAATGGTGTTAATGCCTATTCCATCTCTGTTTCATCCTGCTGACTTAATTTGCCCAGTGCCTAGTGCTTACAATGAAGGATATAAAAAGGTAAAACAGCACAAGCATCAGAAGGTGAAAGTCTGACCTTATTTAAGTGAATGGGAGTTTAGCCATTGGTGTCTTTGCAGTTGAAATTGCTTCTGTTATTTCAAGACAATGTAGATACGAAGGGAAAAATCTTAACTGAAATCAAGGCGAAAACTGTTTTGAATTTGTATTATAGAAATTAATTAATCAGCCAAACTTTGAAATTATTTTAAAAAGAAACTCTAAAAAAACCCTAAATACATTTTATTTCAGTTTCCTTAATTGTTTATAAATGCAATTAAATTACAATACTGAACAAAACATCAAATATATATATATAAAAAATTAAGATGGGACTATTGGAGATTCAGGTACACTTTTAACTTGTCAGAACAAATTATAAAAAAATAAATTTTCAATGTATTTTAATTTAGGCATGTTTTCTGCCAGAAAAGCTTTTATTAATGTATTTATTAAAAAATTGCATTTAAACTGAATTATCTGGGATTACAGTATTTACTTTATGAAATGGCGTAAAAATAAAATTATATTAGTTTCAGAAAAGGTAACCGCTGACATAATGACAAGTCAGACATGCCACTTATTTCTGTAGCTGTTTTTTCACATAACTGGCATGGATAATTTGCTCAGAAAATAAGATATTGACAAGATATTGTTAAAAAACCTTTTCCCCTGTCTTTGCTACCTTGCCTTGCCCATCTTTCTCAACTCTTGCGTAATGAAGAAATATACCATGTGCCTCAGTTATTTTACAAAGAGGCTCTGCACTGTTTCTTCTTCTTCTTGAAGAGAAGTTATTCAAGAGGAGTTGCTTGCCTTTTAAAAACCAAAAATATCAAAAATGTGATATTTCTTTCCTTTATTTCTATATCCTATATTGGAAACAGCAAATACCTCAGTTATAGACCAGATTTTTTTTCCTTCTGACTATATAAAGTTAAGATCTGTAGTCTACACCTAAAAGTGGCTTCAATTCAATGTTTTAGATCAATTTATAGATGCTCAGAAACTCTGTGTATCAAATAATATTCATGTTGATAGCTACTTGATATTTACTTGATAATCAAATTTTGGGGTTTTATGTATTTATTTATTTATCTATTTATTTATTCCATACAAGACAAATTCAATTTTATTTCAAGATTTGAAAATTAAGTTTTGTTTCAACCTGAGAATGTCTCATCTTTGGATCAGCTTGTGATCTATCAGGAAAAAAAAGAAAAAAAGAAATATTTTAAAAATAATTTATTTCAGAATTTTCAGGGTTTTTTTCAGTTTTGTCTGAATAAAAGAATCATTAAATTCAAACTATTTATAATTCCAGTTCTTGACAGAATTACCCTTTTGCATGCAAGGTGCAATATCAAAGGTTCATATCACAGTACATGGCTTTCTGCATTGTTCTTTAGGAGAGTTTTCTGTCCACAAATTCCTCTGTAATATCTTTGGGAAGGAATCTCCTTGTACATTGATAGGGAAATACGCATAAAGTCAAAGCTAGCTGTAGAGAGTGCATTAGTTGTGGAAAGTGCACAATGTATGAATGTGGACACGTGTGTCTGTGTCTATTGTAGTGAAGATATCTTTCAATTTTTAATCGGTGAATCACTGTTATTTGGAAAATTTCTGAGTGCCGAGTGCGAAGGTGTTGTAGTTAATGGAGGTATTTGCTTTGCAGGAGGCCTCTGTGCTTCATTAAGTCATGGCTGTTATTGTGATAGGGAATAGACCTCATTTTTTTTCAGCAGGAAAAGACATTTTGTTCAATGTAAAGGTCTGGTTTCTTTGTTTAGTCAGTAAGAGAATGTGATCTAACAACATTTAACTACTATTTCCTTGAAAGTGGAATATGCAAATACCATGATCTTGGAAGGAAATTGTTTGTTGCATAAAAGCCATGTTAAATGATAAATTATGGGAGTTGCACTGTATACCGAATTGAGGATAAAGTGTTTACAGTGTGATTTAAAAAATGAACATGGAACACCCATATTGTTTACAGGAACAGCTATCATACATCTACATCTGACTGCCGTGAACTTTTAGCTGTGACATTACAATAGCTATCTTTCACGGCTCTTCTCTCATTTATGAAATGAACAGATGTATATAGTGAAGGTATTGCAGCATAAGCCTCTTTTTGTTAAGGAACAGAGCAGCTCACCCAGGCTGTGTCTGTTCTCTTCCCACTGATCTCAGTCCTACATTTTGGTTTACCTCACAAATAGCAGGACTTCATTCATGGCTATTTAGAGGCAGAAATAATAGGGACTGAATGGCTAAATTCTTACATTGAAAATTTACCCTGTAACAAAAGCATACCTGTGAGAAAAGACGTAATGACTAGTAAGATAACATATCTCCGATACAAAAGCAAATTTATGCAATTTTATTCCTCATCTTCATCTACTCCTTCCCCCAGACTGGGGGGGAGATGAAAAATATTTTCAAAGTGATCAGAATCTGGGTATGGCATAATATTAGTTCATAAGACTCTGTGGGAATGTCTGTTTGGTAAGCTAGGGAATATAGCTGAAAAAGCTTGACAAAGTACTCGACCAGAATGTCTCTTTTTAAAAAATAGGGGATTTTTCTGTACAATTCTACTGAAGAAAGCTTGTGGCAAGTGATGGTGGGATTCTGCTCACCTAATATCGACTGTCTAAAATTTTTGCGGCTGATCTTAGCGAATTGTCTATGATCTTTTCATAATCGAAGGGGGAAGAGCTAGATGCCAGCCAAGAGTGATAAATATCATTTTGAGAAAGATGTCTGTGTTCAGGTGGAAGAAAACTTACTGACATTCTTCTCTAATAATGGACTATCAGCAGTAAATGACTAACTGAAAATAGATGATTAATTATGATGGTGCAAACTCAATGAAATAAATCACTCATGAGAGCCTTGTGCAGTTTTAATGATATTGCAAGGCATACAAGAATGTTGCAGCATTCTTTACAATGAGACTCTTAGTTGTGAAAGTTAATACCTTTGCATCAAAGCAGACTTTCTGAAAACTTCTGAATACTTTGGTTTTGGTTAGGATGTTGTACACCACCTTTTCTTCTTACGAATAATTCCATCTACATGTACATATGTACATCACATATTTTAACAATGAGTTATTAAGAAGTTTATCATTTGAATTACATGTGTGTATATATATTGTAAATACCTTTTTCAGTCATTCAAGAATAATTTGAGTAAACTATGAACATGATTATGACATTAGAAGTCAGTCTTGGAAACACTAAAATGCAACTTAATGAGTTCTTTTTTGGGTTGGTTTTTTTGGCCCATATCTGCGCAAATAAGGATAGTGTCTTGAAGAGAAACGTATGCAAGTTCTGGCCCATAATCTATTGGCATACAGATTTCACGTAAATAATCTCACTTAACTCACTGGAACAACATTCTTTGAGACTATAGTGAAACAAGTCAAAGCACGGGGTTGATTTTTTTGATGAGATGCCAGGGATATGTCCTGCATTGTTTCTTTGGTCTCAAACTTTCGGTTGCTGGGTGTGAATATTGTAAGGAGTATATTTGGGCAGCTAGCTTGCAGTGAGCTCTTTGTGCTCTGCTATGCTGTTAACAGTATTTGAGCTAACTAGGGACTAACTCAGAAATGTCTGTGTGAATTGCAACCATTCCCAGTCTGCTTGCTGTTGAGGATAAAATCACTCGTAAGTTCTGGAACATGAATATTTGTGCTCTTGAGCTTTGTGGTATGGGACCTGCATGAAAAGATTGCTAATGTATATAATGCCAAGTGGAAGTGAAGTGACTGGATATATGCCTATTAGTATTGAGAATGAGGCATAGAAACGGACAACATTGTGCTACAAATTAAAGGGTAGAGATGTCATCGCTGTTGCCATAGGTTTCCTGTACGCTTCAAAAAACATTTTGGAAAAAACTGCGCACAAAAAGGAAGATAAATACCATCTGAGCAAGTTTAGATATAAAGGATGAAATGTTGAGGTGAAGATAGACATAAACCATGGGAAAGCCCCAAACGCTTGAAAAGCAGCACACCTATTTAGAAGGGGCACTTTATAAATATTTTACTTTTTGGGAGGCTGACCGAAACACTCTAAAATCCTATTGGTTGAACAATGTATACTTACTTTTATAGACTGACAGTTGTGGCCAGCATTGCCTGTTGTGTTAGATCTACAGTTACACTCAGATACAGGACTTTTTTCTTGACCTATCCTAGCCATTATTTCATCATTCTTGGTTTCTTTGTTTTGAAGATTCAGGGTTTTGAAGAAGTGATGTGTGTGGATTTCTTGTTAATCTCACACATGTGTTTTCCTGAATTGGAAAATAAATTACGCAAAATACAAGTATTTTCTTCTGTTTTGTTTTCAGGTGTTGGTTTTGAATTCTAGGTTCTGCATGTACCTGAAAGGGAGTTGTGGTGAGCTGGGGGTTGGCCTCTTCTCGCAGATAACTAGTGACAGGACAAGGGGAAATGGCTGCAAGTTGCGCCAGGGAAGGTTCAGGTTGGAGATGAGGAGAAAATTCTTCTCTGAAAGGGTGGTCGGGCATTGGAACGGGTTGCCCAGGGAGGTGGTGGAGTCACCATCCCTGAGGGTGTTTAAGGAAAGGTTAGATATGGTACTTAGGGACGTGGTTTAGTGGGTAATAGGTGGTGGGGGGATGGTTGGACTAGATGATCCTTGAGGTCACTTCCAACCTTAATGATTCTATTCTATTCTATTCTTTTATTAACACAGAACTTTTTATCTGAAGAAGTAACACTTTCAGCATTAATGCTCAAAAATATAGCACAGTAAATTAATCCATTATTACAACACCTTTCTTATGCAGGTGCTTACTTAGAGGTTGTTCCAAGACAGTATTTTACCACTGTTTACGAGGCATTAGTTCTTTTCTATGAACGTAAGTCTGTATTTAATTATTTTCTAAACCAATTAAAGCAATTTCATCCTGGTATCATGTTCATGGAGATCAGAGTTATTTATTATTAATACAGTGTTTTCTTCAACAAATTAATATTTTATTATTAATATAATCATAAATAAATAATTTGTATCTTTTATATCATTAATGACATAGGACAAATATGCTTTCAGTTGACTGCAAATGTGCTGCTGTGCAAATGTCAATGTGATAGAGAGAGTTTACTTTATGCCATTTTCTATAGTTTTAATTAAGCAATAAAAGAAGACAACTAAAATAATTACATACCGTTTCCTGGTTGAAGAATACAAAGCTAAAGCCTATGCAAACATAAAGAGTGCTAGAAAAAGAAAACTGACACTTTTTCGCTTAGCCTAGAATAACCTTAAGTACTCAAAATATTAGCATCAGCAACATTCAGATTGTATTAACAAATTTTAATTAAAGATGAGCTGATATGTAAAACTAGTTTACTTGTAGGTCCCAACATCTAAGAACCAGTATATGCCTTACCTTGACAACTGCTCATTTAACTTACAGCATTAAACCGCATGGCACTGCCTAATTTTTGACACAGATTTAGATGAAATAAATAAATAATAATCATTGTTTAAAATAACTTGGTTCTTAAAACAGTAATTAAGTTTCTATAACTAGCACTTCTGAGCTCTGTCCTTGCTCAGCAGCCTCCAAATATAATTCTAGAGACATGTAAATAAAATCCGTATCTTTCTTTTAGAGTTGAAATATGTTGAAGGGAGAGCAAGATGAACCTGCAGCAGCTTATGTGTAACCTGGCACCTGTAACACTCACCTGGGAAGAAACTCTGGGCTTCTGGTCCATATCCTTGCCATTCTTATGTCTGTTGCACGAACAAGTTTTTTCTCCTCCATGCTGAGCCAAATCACAGCTAAGCCAGGGTCTTTTGTTTTCTTTACCACTTTTCCTGTCTCCTAAAGTCATTTCTGTACAGTGCTTTGAATTTCAGCGAGAGTGGTCTGTGGCCTCACCCAGACCTCCAACAGGCTGGCAGAAGCAAAACAAACCTAACCAAACTTCACAGACAAAATGAAGTATTTGTTTCTGGAGTGACACCCTCATGTCATTATGGAGCATCCTTCTCATCAGTCCCATACCTATTTATGTGATCTGGTATGAAACTTTTGTGATCATTACTTTTTTGTAATAACTTAAAAACCATTGTATCACAGGAGGTAAATAAAAAATTAATCACTGAACGAAATCACGAATTTAATAGTGTCATCCTGATTACAGCATGCTGCAGAAGCTCTCCCCAGTCAATTTTTTTCTCACCGCTACAAAATTGAGATCATAAGTGGTAAGTTATTTGCTCTTCTCAATGATTGGATTGGCAAGCGTGTGTAGTGGCTGCAAAGCTTACAAATGCTGAAGCCGTGATAAAGTTGTGTTAGTAAGATCAAAATAGTGCTGATAAAGTCTTTATCCCACCTTGTCATTTACAGGAAAACTTTTCCTGAATATGTATCTTAAATAAACTTTATAGGGAGAACTTATTTTAAGAGGATGAGAACTCAGGAAGAAAACTATTACTTTCAAAATTTTAAGGAAGCAAAGAAAGATATATTTGGATTATTCTTTTTTGGAATAATAGTTTTCTCTCGGATTCTTAGAGCTTGGGAAGCAGATCATTTTTTCCAAGAAACTTAATAGGTGTATCTATTCTGTAGGTAACTATATTTCATTCTAAGGGCATCTTCAGACAAGGGGGTAACTTGAGAGAGAAATGTAGAGGGTATGGGAGCAGGAGCTCCCCTTTTAGCCCTGAACCTCGCAGCACATATCTTACTGTAGGGACTGAAATTAACAGGGGCTTTTTTGGATTCCTCCTCTCTCCTCTTCATTCTCATTGGAGTTTTCTGTACTCCTGGATATCACTGTAGTGTGAGAATTTCGAATATGAGAGTGTATAGATTGTTCATCATCTAGCTTCTATCATCAGTGATCAGCCCAATACAGTATTATATACATAACGTCAGTGTCTGCACAAAGTGCAACTGGAACAAAGGTTTACCATATCAATGGAGCAGAAAACAAAACTTCTTGAAGAGGGGAAAAGGTGATCTCAACTTGATGCAATTGTTTGTACATCTGATATATTTTGTATAGATCTTGCTGTGGTTTGTTGGTGGTTTTTTTTTTAGTTTATTCCCAGTATGCATAGAGCATGAAGCACTTTGAATATTTTTGTAATCATCTTGGAATTTTTTGATTTGTGTAGGTATGTGCAGTATACTTGTTGGGATTCTACCACAAACCAAAAGCAATCCCCAAGTTCCTATCTGCTGCAACATTGAGAACAGTTTTTGCTCTTAGATCACTCGGTCATTCGGTTCATGGATTTAGCTCGGATATCTCACAGCCCCAGTCGCTGTCCTAAATTCTGGGCAATGATATATCTCTTACAGCCTTAATGAAAATGTCTTCCTGCCAGCAGTACCATGCAATAATATTAACCCCTGTTCTCCTGTAGTCCTAATGTAAAAATTACACATTTGGGAGATCTGGATTAAAAAGAAGTTTTTATTGTAAAACTAGGAAAAAAAAATAAGCGAGATACTTAGAGGATTAAACATAGGTTATCTGGAGCAGAAAGGCAAGGTTTGGGTAGCAAGTCTATTTTGTTACTACATACAGTTTGAACTAAATCTGAGATCTAGATCTAGTCTTATAGACAGTATGCTTTCTGTCGGCCTCGCTAGATGCAAAATGGACTAGGCATAAAAATCCTAACTGAATTTATGCCACTAGTATTGGGCAGTCTTTGCATTTAGTTGATTCAATTTTGAGTACAGAAAACCCTACATCAAACAAGATGCCCAATAATTCAGAATTTTCTAGTTTCCTGACCTTAGTTTGTGCTCTTGATTACTTTAAGATTTTGCCAGTATCTAAGAACAGACTGTGTTTGTTCTAAAAAAAAAAAAAAGTGAAAGTGCACAATATGTTTTATTTGTCAGTTCAATTTTTTTTAATATGTGGATCCTTTGGCATACTGAGTAACTGTATAATACACAGTAGGGCTAGCACTGCCTGCCCTCCGGTGGTACGTTAAATTTTTCGCTGGAATCTTATGATTATTTGCTGAACCATCACCATAATTGTCCCATCTGCCTCCATTTCGTTCTAGTTATAAGCATCTTTCTCCATAGTCCTCTCCTCTTTCTCTACTCTCCATGGCCTCAGGCAGGTCACTTGCCCTCTCTGCTAATGCTTCTCCATCTGTAAAATGGGAGTAATCTGAGTTGTTGGGAAGATTAATTAGTGAATTAATATTTGTGAAGTACTTGAAAGATGAGAAGCCCTAGATAAAGGCTAAGTAGTGTAATTATTATTTTCAGAAGTGCCTTCATGAAGGGGGGGAGGGGAAGATACAGGGTTTCTGCAAACTCTGATTAATAATCAGTATAGATGGTTCTGGAGATAGCTGAACACAGGCTAGTTGGCTATGCTTGTAAAGAGACAAATTAACATGAATGAATATTTAGCATTCACATTTCTTACCCATCATTTTTAAAAGACAATGTTAATATTACACTTTCATATCAATCACAAATCACAACTTGCAGCCATGAAAGAAAATGCAACTCCATGAAGTTTGGAAGCAACACCTATACCTTCCAGCTTCCAAATTCTTCTACTTTCATTCTATATACGTGAGTGTCTTTTAAACATGCTACTTATTACAGATGCAAATGGAACTCAGACAGTAACTGATAATAAATATTGTAAGGTAATATCCTACAGTCTCAACTTTGTATTGTGATTATAAGACCATCTTCTCCACTCCCCCAAAAGGGAGGTAATTTCCTAGTGCTATAATTAAGCCATCTTTCATTTCTCCATATTCAGAAAAAGGGGAAAGAGAGGATAATGGCCCAAAATGAGTATGATCACATAATGATACTTCCTGTCCAGAAAAGATATAATTATTAACCTGAACACTTTTTTTTTTTAATGTATCATATGATTCAGCTGTCTTCTGTGGCTACAGAATTCTATTCAGTTTGACCACTGGAGGTCAAATTTTATTACTTAGCCAACTGTCTCAAACCGTGTCATCTTAAAAGAGATAAAGGGTGGCTGTGCTTTGTGAAGCATGTCTTCTTCCAACATGTACGCACCTGGAATACTGTGTCCAGTTTTGGGCCCCTCAATACAAGAAGGACATTGAGCTGCTGGAACATGTCCAGAGAAGGGCAACAAAACTGGTGAAGGGACTTGAAAACAAATCTTACAAGGAGCGGCTGAGGGAACTGGGGTTGTTTAGTCTAGAGAAGAGGAGGCTGAGGGGAGACCTGATCGCTCTCCACAACTGCCTGAAAGGAGGTTGTAGTGAGGAGGGTGTCGGTCTCTTCTCCCAAGTAACAAGCGATAGGATGAGAGGGAATGGCCTCAAGTTGTGTCAGGGGAGATTTCGATTGGATATTAGGAAAAATTTCTTCATGGAAAGAGTGGTGGGGTGTTGGAACAGACTGCCCAGAGAGGTGGTTGAATCACCATCCCTGGAGACATTCAAAAAACGTGTAGACATGGCCCTCCAGGACATGACCTAGTAGGCATGGTGGTGTTAGGTTGACAGTTGGACTTGATCTTGGAGATCCTTTCCAACCTTAGAAATTCTATGACTCTGTGTTTCCACAGCAAGACTATATTAAAGAAACTATGTTCTAGTATGCTCTGTGCCGGCTTTTGGCATCATGCTGCACTGAAGTAGAGTTTAAGGTGCTACTTCTTTATTCCTTTTGTGGGATATGACGCCCAAGCTTATGTTGCTGGACCATTGCCTCTGCTTCCCTGAGGAAAGGGACTGCCACTGAGTCGTGGCTTGTGCTTGGGCTGCCTGAGCTGAGGAGGCTGGGTTTCTGTTTTGTTCTCCTCCTGCCCCTTGCAGTTTCCTGCGGGCTAGAACTGAGTGTCACATTTCATATCATGATCTGATTCTGTGTCTTCTGAGCTTTTAAAATCTTGGCATTTTTAGATTCCTTTGGAAATAATGACTAGGGGATGGAACAATTAAGAAGGCAGTTTTATATATTGTCTTTTCATTCTTCTGTCTCTGCTGATCATCCAAGGGAAATCTTAGGGAACCTGATAATCATAAAGGCCCATGAGACTGATATTTTTGAAGTGCAGGGTAGAATCAAAAGCTCTGCAGAAGGAAGCAATAATTTTGTTCAGAATTTTGTTATGGACTATAGATAAGCAAACTAATGGGACAGTATTATGTAGCATGCTGTCTGTAATAGAAGGGCATTGGAAGGGTTAATGATGTGAGTAATACAGACAAGAAGAAAACTCTACAGGGTTAGGCCTTGCTAATCAGTATCAGTGTCTGTGTGCTAGATTGAAATCTTCATGTAACTTGGTATCCAAAAAATAAGATCTATATCCATTGCACAGTTCAGTTTCTTTATGTCATGAAAGCCACTTAACTTATTAGGCACTTGGATGCAGTACAATGCTTTTGGGAGTAATGATCTTGAGGTTAGACATGTGGAAGGAACGAAATTACATTCCTGAAAGGCTTCGAAAGTTCTGCTCTGCTCAGAAGACTGGGATGAAGGACAGCCTTGCCCTCCTGTCCACCATCAGCTTGGTGCGTAATGGCTTGAGTATTCCCATAGTGGAATCTAGCCTAAGTGCTAACCCGCATGGTCACACATGAAGGGAGAGTGCTGACCATGAGTAGGAGCTTGTCTTACTGGCCACAGTTCCCATCAGCCTGTTCTTTCAGGGCTTGGCATCAAAATTATGTCATGGGAACTCTCTATGGTACAGTCCAGCCTTCTTCCATGTTTTCTGTACAGAAGGAAGTCACCCTCTGCAGCCAAGGGGCTGGTGTCTGTTATCTGAGAGAAAACTTGCTTCAGATGATGAAGAACGAGAGACAACTGGGAATTAAAAACTTTCCAGTCATGCTCCTTTGCAGCATTTACATCTCCTTCTGATGAGTAGTTGAGGGAATGTGATGCTAAAAGCAATTTTGTCAGCGCTCCATTCCTTTTCCTACATGAGAATTTTTTGTGTGGATATGCAAAAAAATGCAGCTGTAATTTTCCCTCTATTTTCTCCTTCTATACCTATCCATTCTAACACTGCCAGAAAAGGCAGAAGAATATCTTTCCTTCTAAGAGTAACAAGAGAGAAAGAAAACAAAGAAGGAGGACCATTAATAGGGGTGGTGAAAATCATCCTTGGAGAAGAAAGATAAGAAGTTCTTGTGGTACTGGAATTGGGTAAGAAGAAACATCAATAAGGGAGGAGCAAGTGAAAACAGAGCAGGTTAAGGTAAGAAACAGGATGTTTCATATGCTTAGAGAGCAAGTACATTAAAATAACTTGAAGAGAAAAAGAACTTTTTTTTTGAAGAATTTAAAAAACACATTAAAAGATGGCTGAAATGGACGAACTGAAAAAGAGTGACGTCATGTAAGGAAAAATTGTCAAGGGTAAATTAAAAAAAACCAAACCAAAACAGAACAGAACAAACAAAAGTAGAAACAAAACAAAATTCCCCAAAGTTAGAAGACTAAGAGCTAGTCAGAGACATGCAAATTAGTATTGATGGAAAGTTTGGTTTAATTAAAGTTTATATTAATTTTGTATTTTTCTGAGCTTTTCCAGAAACCAGTAATACCTGAAAAATGTCAGGCAGAGATGTTGTCACCTCCTAAGTTCTGATTTTCTCTAGGTATTATAAAAGCCCTGTGGTTCCCCTGAAAAATGGACAGATATGATGGTTTATGACGCCGAAAATGTGGCCCTTAAAGTGTGTTAGATTTATAGTATTAGTCTGAGTAAGTAGCAGTGCAGGGTTCAGCTATAAAAATGCCAGGGAGAATCCCAAGACTAAATTGCAGTTCAGTTCTGTCCCCTTCAAGGGGACAAGCAACCCCTCCTTATTCAGACAGACGGGAACATGGAGGCTAATGGATAGGTATAAGATATTTATGTGGTTACAAGCAGTATATTGCGTCCCTGCGCACTACCTTCTGCCTTATCCTCTCTCTCCTATCCCTGCATGCTAAAGCAGGTGGATGGCAAAAGGGAGTGAGCAGACAGATTTTACTAGGAAGTTGTTGTAAATTGCTGCTGAGACAGGTCATACCACAAATCACAGTGTTCCCTTCACCTGAACAAGAAGGATGTGAGGGAGGAATTATACTTTAGAAAGGATATCCCTGAGTCATTCTGTCTCCCACACTGCTCCTGTGGTGCAACTTGCAGGGCATTCCTGGTTTTGCTGTTATGCCTAAAGGATGTCTACAGCCCCCAGCAAAAAGGACACCCAGACCAGAAATTAGGTGTCACGTGTTGCTGCAAAACATTGCCCTTGGTTACAGCTGTGTAACTTGTTTTCCATTGAACTGTATAGGTGTATTGCTGACAGAAATTTTCAGCAGAGATAATCTAACTTCACTTAAAATTTTCTCTGTCCTGGAGAGTACGTTCTTGTAGTCCTGAGGTTCTCAATTCATACAGCAAGACATACCAAAGAGACTGAACACTGACACTATTTGTCAGTAAATAAATAATATCGTAGGCACATATCATATTCAAATAGTTGTCCATTCTGTTTCTTTCTTTGTAATCATGGACAACCATAATTCATTTGGTGTTTGAATGTGGCCTATATTCCTTTGTGATATAGAGTATATTTTTCTCAGATGGTAGTAAAATTGAACAGGCATAATCAAAGAACAGGTGACCTATTTCCATTTCACTCCTTTGTACCTTTATTTCCCTTTTTGTCTTTACCAGATCTGAATACATCCTTAAAAACATTGTCTTTCCATGTTTCTTTTAACTCCCAGGGCTCTGCACCTTCTCCGCCCATCAGTTCCCTACTCTTGGGAAGAATAATGTTACTTTAATACCTTCCAGAACTGAATTGTGGAGTACCATAGTTACCACCAGCCTTCCCAATGTCACTACATTTATGGAATGATTCTACTGTGTTATTAGGATGCTTCAAAACTTGTGTTGTTTCTTTATGTATTTTGTAGACCTTTACTTAAATCCAGGGTTATACGTGCCTCCTAAGTATCTCCAGCATTGTGGGGATGCCTCTGAGGAAATCGAAAGCACTAACATTGAAATGTCTCAGTCTACCACCCTTGCTTAACAAAAGTGTACAATGAAGCTCAAGCTGTACACTCCATAACATAATCAGAAATGTCTTAAAGCAATATGCTCTACTACTTTCCTTATCTTTAGAAGTTTGACCTAAGTGCTGATTATTATTGCTAAACTGGGAGTGAGAACAGTGGTCAGATAAGAGCAAGAGCGCTTTGGATTTGCCTTAGCCCCTAGAGCTACCAGAAGGAGAAGCCTGATGAAGTGAGCCATTTTCCACTGAGTATGACTAGGATTCAGCTGTTTCCTTCCCTCCAGATCACATATTTCCCTTAACAGGAAGAACCTGTTGAACAAGGCATTGAACTAAAGCACTGAATATTAAAGATTACGGTTTTTGTTAGATGCAGATAAGTTTCCTGTGTTGTCTCTACACACTGTGGCCAGAAAGTTTGGAAAAAAAATGATCCATATAAAAAATAAAATATTGGATGATGTTGCAGGAAGCTTGACTTTTGAAATTCATTGTAATATTCAATGATGACAAATTGTATTTCTTTTACACGAGATCTCACTAATTTATAAATCTGCTGTACAGTTCCACTTAAGTCAATGCAGCTATTCTGATGTAAACCAGATGAGAATTTGGAGTTGAATCTGCTCAGCTTGTGTGTTTGAAATTAATGAAGATAAGGGTAAAATTTCAGTGCTAAATGCATGGCAATTGTCAGGTACTACTGAGAGCTATCTAGTCTGGCTGTCCCTGGCCGCCATGGGGAAAAAATGGTTGCCAAAATGTGAAAGATCTAATGGTTGTGGAAGTTCAAATGGTTCAAATTATTTTCTTTTCCTTCAAAACATTTTTAAAGCATTTAAGTGGTTTATTATTTATATTTTTTTTCTCTGGAGAGATGAAGGATAAAGATGTTTTTACTTAGTCTCCTCTATAAAGTCTTTTATTCTCCTGGTTTTGCTGCTATCCCAGAGAATTCCCACACTTGATTTCTAGTTACTGTTTTTCCAGCCAAAATGAAGCAGACAAGACTTATTTTTTGTTAATTACTTCTTTAAAAAAAAAGAAATTACTGATCAAATTTACACTCTCGGTGCATCTTGTACAGTATACCTTTTTGATAGCAAAGAATCTTTTTACTGTAGAAAAAGCATAATTCTGTATGTTGAAGCTACGGGTATAGACATGATTCACTTCTGTTTCATTGAGTTCCTCAGCATCAGCAGAGCCAAGGCAACCAACTGTATGTGTGATTTGGGCCAGCAGAAAAGTTGTGAATATATTAACATACAGATGACTCCGTCACTTTTCGTACTGTTCTTCTATGGACTTTTATTCTGCATTGAATTTACGTTGATGCGTGGTGGAGTGCTGCAGTAGTTCATGTCTCTAAACTGTAGATCTTTACATGAATATTAAAAAACTTCCACTACTATAGTTTTCTGTATTTATTTTTGGCATGAAGTCTATTCAAATGACCAGTTTAGGAATTGTTTTAAAAAATGTTATTAATCTGTTAAAATATACCCCAAAACAACTAAATTATTCTTCTGAGGAAACGTGAGTATCTAGTGACCTTTGACAGTAAAAATACCATGGCTTATGCAATGATACTGTAACGGTTTTCTAAATTTTACTACTAAATGATATTAGTTGGTAGAGGATTTTTTTCCCATGATTAGTATCTTGTCTTGACCATGAGGTAATATTTTTATATCTCATTGAGGAACAGTCCTGAAACAAGGAAAATTTTTTGTGTATTTTAAATCCTGTTATGATTTAAAAATTTTCTCACACATGTATATTTTAATTCTTTGTCATGGCTTGTGGCAGTGAATTCAAAAGATTAATTCTGGCTTGCATAGAAAATTATTCCTTTTCCTTCCCTTTTTTTTTTTTTAACTAGTTTAATGTACTGTCCTCTTTGTATAAGAATTATGAGCTTAGAAGAGGTTTTTTTTTAGAATAAAAAAATAATTATGTATATAAGTGATTATATTATTTTCTACTGAAAACACATTACTTTTCTGATATACTTTTTCTAACCAACCTCTGTCCATTTATTTAGATGGCTGATAGGAACTGAATTAAAAACTTCATGTCATATTTAGGATTGGGAATAGGACCCAAGACAACTGACTTAGCTTGTTATTTAGACTCCAGCAAGATTTATGAGTGATTCAAATTATTGTTTCCTTTTGTTAACACTGAATTTAAAATGCCAGGTTCTTACCCACTTGTCCAAATCAACAGTAAGTCCCAATTGTTTCTGCGCAAATTTAAATCATGTTGTCACTTCAAATTTTGTCACTTCATGCTTCAGTCCTTTTTTTGGACCCGCTGTTTTCTTTTTCAGACGTTTACTTGCAGTAAAAAACAATTAAAATAATTCAGTTATGGACTATTAACTTCCAATGAATGTTGACTTTTAAACCTTAACAAGACAATCAGAACATTAAGTGTGAAGGATTACAATTTATATTGTAAAAGTGAAATTTTTAGTATGAAACTACTGAAAGAGATCTGAAAAAGGTCTAGTAACAGGAAAAGCATTCCTGGCATGGAAGTCTCTTAGGCTGTGGAACAGTAATTTAAGAGAAGTGTTGAAAATTCCAGGGCTGGCGAGAGTTAGGACTAAACTAAAGAAAACAGTAAGAAACCTGAAATGTGAAGATTTCAGGAATGGCAAAGAAATTGTCTTAATAAGGTCCTTTTTCGTATTTAATTTCTTTCATTGTGTTTTAAGTCATAAATAATGCAGTGTTTGTCTGTGCATTACCTGTTTCATGAGGGATGCCGTGTCAGACCAGATACAATCATACGTGTTGAGATGACTTGCTCCCCGTTCTGTGGTACAATATTATGGGTAAGGAAAGAAACCTCTTCTTCAGTGAGGTCTGTAGCAGCAAATCACCTTAGTCTTGACACATTAAACCCGCTTAGGGAAGCTCAAGATTGTGTTTATGTTTCATATTAATGTGTGTAAAACCCTTATTTGATTGATTATTATTTTGTTATCATTTGTCCCAGGTGAAATGGGAAACCCTGGGTGATAGGCATTCTGTAAATCTAAAAAATTTGCTGTCTGAACATGAAATATTGCCAGAGACAATCTTATATATCAAGATTTTGCACATGGAGGAGATTTTGATCGTTAGGAAGAGAGAGACACTTCCAGAGGAGGATCATGAAAATTATATAGCTGTCACTGTTATGGTAGAAAAGTTGGTCTCTTCCTACTTTCTGTGTAGTGGCAACATGGGATTTATTGCCTGTTTCTCATGCACTATACTTAGGGTGACTGCAGGTAGGGTGAAAGAAATCATTACCTTCTGTGTCTTGCTAAATATATTGGAGATTCAAACTTTTCTGGCTACTGCTGAGTGATCTAAGTAGCATGATACTGTTTCCACTGTAATTATAAGATTTCTGATGTGAATGCTTGCAGAAAGAAAATACGTAATCCATTTCCTCTGCCATTTGCTTAAAACTTAAAAATTGCTTTCTTGACTGCCTGCCCTACTAAAATACAATTGTACTAATTTACCTGAAAAATGGATAAAACCAGACCCATAGTAAATAAATGTGATTAAGAATTTCAGTATATCTTTATGATTATCTTTTTTCAGCATTCATAGAGTAAATTAGGATAACTACATATGAATTAACATTCCTACTATATGTTCCAAACCTTCTTCTTTAGTTGCTATCAAAATAACATTTTATTCATTTTATATTGGTGCATCAGACCACCATTACTAAATATGTTATTCTGTGAACTACTCTGTTAGTCACAAACTGCTATTTCCGTGGATAAATCTGAATGGAAAAGTGAGTCAACTGGCTAGTGCCATCATTGTTGTCCAAGAAGCAGGAGAATAGCAGATGAGGGTAGTCGCTGAAGTAGATATACTTTGGCTGACTCATTTGACCACATAAGCCTGAATACCTGATACACAAAAATCTAGTTTCCGTGATACCCTAGAATGAAAAATAGGTAACAAATACATCTCATTCTTCTTTCACACTGCTTTTTTTCCCCCATCTAAATTTAAACTGTCATCTTTAATAGATTTATTTGTATAAGTGAAAGGCAAATTAGGTCCTTTAAATGCATTCCTTGCTGGTTTCCTCTCTCTACTGCAAGCGTGGAAGAGAACTTGTATTGTTGTGCTTTGCTACTGATTTTATCTCTATGTTGAAGAGTCTTTTCTGTACTAATTTGGCATTCTTTCTCTACATTTTGTTTAAATTGCCACATATACTTGTTAAATAATTCTAGTCTGTTTGGCTTTTGTTGTTCTTTCCTTTTTCTTTCCGTGGTGATTGATTGCCATCTGGGGGCTAACACGAGCCCACCATGCTAATTCCACTTACTCTACCCCCTAACTGCTATTGTCTCCAGGGTCAGAGACAAATGTATGAATCCACTTTATCTCTCAGCTTACAGAACATCTCATACAGTGAGCCTTGTATTACGAAGCAGCTACATCAGCCTCTAATTACTCAGCTCTACCCTGTGTTGAATGCTGGTGCACCTTGAGAAACAGCATGCAAAAGCACATTTGTTTAAGTCCTCAGATGGTTAACATTGTGCATAACCTCCTCGCAAATTACAGCCTCAGCTGCAGCACATCCATTAGTCTGGAAGAATGAAGATTCCCAAGCGGCCCTGGTGCCTTTCCCAATTCCCTTGCGACCCACCAATCCTCTCAGTGCTTTCTCTGCATGTAGGGAGTGTTCAGAGCTAATCAGGTCAATGATCATCTCACGGCTCAGGGGACATGACAGGAGCCTATCACAGCAGTTACACCATCTTCCAGACCTGAAGCACGCTTGCTGAGAATCTCATGTTAAGAAACATTGCTTTGGTGCCTCTTCTCTCACTCCCTAGGAGCCTCTGAGGATTCCAGCTTATCTTTCTCTCTCTCTCCCTTAGACAGTGAAGAGTTCAACATCAACGAAAAAAAGGCAGAGCAGTATGCAGCTACCCGGAGGGTGTTGATTGAAACTTAGATTACCCCCAAATCACTGTTGATTTGACTGATGCTCCAGCTTTACCAGAGAAAATATTTCAATTAAGGTAAGTGCTGCTTTATCTGGCTGACTGCATCACGCCGAATTTCTGCATCGAAAGTTCGAACTGAGTAAACTGACAGGCTGCACTGCAGCAAGGGAGCCCGCACCGGGTGTCAGGAGAGGGCTGGGGGCAGCGGCGAGTGTCCCAGCCTGGAACTCCCCTCTGGAGGGATTTAGGCTTTAAGCGGCTTCTTATGAATGACTGCAGTTATTTCCGATTCGGTGGTTCTCTGAAGCCGGGGGGAAAAAAAATGTTAGAAACGTGCAGGGATGTGAGAAGGGAGGAGGAGGGCAAGCGCACTGTCCCCCTTTGTGCTTGGCACATTTATTTGGGGAAGCACAGCAGCTGGAAAGCAGAAGCGCCTTATGGTAAAACTTCATTCTGAATAAGGAGCGCCGTTCCTTCGCAAGCGGGAACTCGCAGACGCAAGGCTTCAAAGTCCCATGGCATTTAGACGAGACAGAAAGGGATTTTGAAATGTGAGTCAAGAATATGCATGCAGCTTCCCAGGCTGCCATCAGACGGAGGGCTGTGACTGGCTTGTGTGATGTTATACTCGCAGGCTGGTGGGGTTTGGGTAGTTGCTTTCGCAGGATTAGCAGTTCTGGGGGGGGTAAGGGTGAGTGGGGGTGCTGGCTCAATACAAGTGGCCAGAAAATTAGATTTGTATTTGGGGGGGGGTGGGTGGGTCAGGGAGTAGTGTTTGATATAAGAGGGAGAAGATGTATTTTTCATGGGGTGATAGAAAGTGTGGCATATTAAAAGAAATATACTGATGGTTAAAGATCTTTATCTGGAAAGAAAAAGAGCAGATCAAGGAGGCTGTCTTGAAAGATTACATGATTAATAAGAAAAAGTCAGAGATGCTTACACAGCCTGGAGTTAGTTAGGTGACCTAGTGTATCCACCCTGAAATGTCTAAAGTGAACTGAATTTGATAGTTTCAGTCAAGTCCACAATTAATAGCTATGTTGTCAGGTGATGTGATTAAGGAGCTAGTAAACAGCCCAAACTTTTTAATACTGTAAGAAACCAAATTAAGAATTGTTGTATTAAACTTGTCTGTGTTCTTTCTGTTGCCCACAAAAATTAACACATTGTGTTTAAAAATCTGTCATAATAGGGAGAATAGATCAATGGAAAGTTAACTGATTTCAAATCTTTCTATCTTAAGCAGATGTATAACTCCTAGGCAGTTTATAAAAGTGTGAACGAATTGCACTGCTTTTTCAGCCAATACTGTTTACTGTCATTAAATATCTGTATTGCTGGTTACCATCTAATGTTGGTAATATAATTTATAACACTGTATTTTGCATTAAAAGCTCAGCTACTCAATATGGAGATATATATTTTCATCCAAAAGTACCTCCCAACCCCCACTCCTCCCTTCCACCCCTTAAAAAAAAAGGGGGGGGGGAGGGGAAGAAAAGAAACAGGACAGTTCAGGGAAATATTTGTTACCTGTAGGTTTGTTACTTATTCGATTAGCTTTTTCAGTGAGAAATACCAAGTTCTCTTTCTCACAAAAACATAAGCATATGGGGAAATGACCTAAGGTTTCAGGGGAATGTACTAAGAATACTGACAGTTTTAACTATCAGTATATTCTCCTTCCTGAAAAGAATCTCTGAAAGTAATGTTTTTTTCATGGTGACTCAATATGTCCACTGTTTTCTTGGAAAGGAAGTTGGTTTTGGAAGTAGTTAAAAGCACTGACCATCATTTTGGTGTAGCGTATGGCGCTCTCTTCATGCTACGTTTAGATGGCGTTTACTAAGTTTTGTGCTTCTTCCACCCAGAGTTGCCAGTCTTGACCAGGGTAGAAATATCTGAATGCATAAATCAGCTTCCATTATACCTTGTCTTCACTTTTTTTTCCTTTCATGAATAATCAGTGGTTTCTCAGCATAATTAGTATTCATTAATATACATCAGAGTATTCATTAAAAAATCAAAAGACAATAACTTAATGCACTGCAAGGAAAAATTTCTGGTGAAAACAATTCCTATGCAGTCGCAGACATCCAGGTTACACATAAATAACAGGAACTTCTGTTCCGGTCTTTGACAAGGACTGACTACAAACATTGTTTGACATGATGGCTCTGTTCCCCTTTTGTCTCACAAAGCTGTTGCTGTAAGTAAAAAATAAATAAATCACGCTTTCATGGCAGTGTATCTGTGGGTTTCTAAACAAGTCTTACAAATACACTTACATCTCTATTATTATTTTACAAGATCAGATGTTCTATCTGCTTCTAAGTGAAGAGCACTTACTTTTCAGTATGCTAGCCTCAGAAATTGTGTGAGATGACAGTTCACCAAACACAGGGAAATGCTGGTTTTTCTCATGTTTTGATAAAAGTAGACAATAATGCTATAACTATTTTCTGATCTTTTCCATTGGTGGGTTGTGAGCTTCTTCATATGTAGTGATGGTCCAAAAGTGACCTCAGCAATATGGGAAATATCATTCCTCATTAAACAAATAATTTGGGCATCTGACTCACTGAAGCTTTTCAGACTTGGTAAACATAGGAACACAGGTTACACAGGAAGGCAGTGGAAGACGTGTCAGTATAGCCTAGTTCCCTCTTTCGGACTTTTTTCCTTACTCTAAGATCACATCAAATAGTATTAAATATACAGCTATATGCAGAGTTCAGCTGGTTTTCAAATATTTCAAGTTCTTTGAATGAGGCCAGTGTTAAATTTTTTTGCCTCAAGCTATGTCTCCTTATTACTGACAGGAAACTACAATTACTATCTGGCCCAGCTCCATTGAAAATTAGTGTTTGATGCTAATGCTTTAATGTTTTAGGAGCTTTTTAAGGACATGTATTAAATTGAGGTCTGGAAAGGGGTAAAGCAAAGGGAGCTCTGTGAAAGCTGACGTAAACCCCACCATAGAGCAGAAAGAAACAGTCCTGTTAAATCAGTGATGGTGATATATGAAAAAGAAAACAACTGTTAATTAATAATTATTATTATAGAATTAATATAATTAATAATCCAGATAATGTAAGATAAAGAGATATGTCATTTCAAGAGGATAGAGTGAGAATGAGATAGAATACGCTTCAGGGGTTAACGACTTTCCCCAGTTTCCTTTCTCAAAGGTATATGGGAATTTGCTTTACTGGAAAGGGAAACTTTTCAAGGCCTGTGTTACCATGCATCAGAGAGCTAGCATCAGCTTTCCTAGCAAGACCCTTGTGTCCCACAAGACTCTTGTTATCGCTCCTCTTTCTGTTCTTTTCATATTCTGTTTCCTGGACACTTATTCTTGCACTTCTGGGTAGCATCTTCCTCTTCATATAGCATCATTTTCTTGCTAATGATTTGTGTTTCTTTCCATTCTGTGTTCTTAGCATCCTCTCCCTCTCCCTCTCCCTTTCCCTTTCCTTCTACCATAATTTAATGCTTTATCACTTTCACATCCATTGTTTTCCTTCCTTTGATTTTGTGAGGACATCACTTTTCTCACTTGGTCCACCTGTGTAAATGTTTCTTTTTAATTGAAACAGAAAACCCCTCTGAAAATACTCCAGTACTCACGTGAATGGGATATATGTGCTTCAACACTCTACCATACTTTTATTCCCTTTTTCTGTATTTTTAATTATTTTTGATTACACACTCTTTGTGTCAGGGGCTGTATCTCAGTGTACAGTAAGTAGCTAGCACAGTAAAAACCAGGTCTGTTTCCAGCTTTGGAATCTATGTGTGAGTCTACATCGCAGAAATCACGTGCTCTTAACTGGTGCATGGAAACAAAGCTCTGACCTCAGGATGTCATTGTTCTTGCAAAAGCATACCTTACAGTTAAGAAGAAACACATATTGCAGTGTATATATTTACATATATGCTTGTAAATATATAAGTTTTCTGCATTTTTTTTTTTCAGGGTTTGTTATTTTCAAGCTCCCATAGAAGTTGCACCTTCTGAATGACTTCTCAGACTCACAATTAGTTAATTTAGAGGCAAATGTAGTGTTTGCTACTACTTTTTCTTGGCTTCTCTTTTTATTGCTCTTTGGCATAGGTGCACCAGATTAAAGAACGAATTTCAAAACTTGTCTTCCTTTGTTTGAATAGAAACTTTCACTAAGGTCCACTTGTTTTGCAGAGGTGTAACCCATTGAAAGCATTGGGTTTGGGATGTGTCACTGCATGAATATTTGTTGAGGCAACAATTTTGTAGCAAATCTTTGAAGCTGCAGTGGTGCTTTGAGAGAAAGCAAGCTTCAGTCTGCTTTCTTGTTGAACCTTCAAGGCTCGTAGTTTGAGGGAGTTCATGTGGATAATTTCTCTATCAAAGTACAATGCAAACCTGCATCACCATATTTATTACTGGTCTTGGTAGTCTGCAGAAGTCAAAGACATATGTTTTACAATGATAATTTTGCAAGGGATTGTTTAAAGAGGCTTCTTTTTCTCCCAACCAGATGGAAGCTAGGATATTGCATTATGAGTCTTGGTCAGATTACTTTAGGAGCAGCTGTGGTTCAGTTTCTGTCAAATGTATTACTTCAGTTTTGAGGGTGAAGAGACCCTGTAAAGATCAGACTTATTGATGTAAACCAGACACTTCTGGGGTTGGAGGGGCATCTTTCTGCTTCAGATGTCTCAGCTGTCAATATTTTTTAAGGCAATTGCTGCATTGGTTGACACATGTATAATGTGAGCTATGTTTACTGTCCTGTGACCCAGCAGAGTGTGATTTGGGGTCTGTGGGTGCTGAAGTCCATCTCTGTGCTGTTGTGCTGAATGGCCCAGACCCGTAATCACAACTC
Source organism: Psophia crepitans (assembly GCA_013399095.1). Lineage (NCBI taxonomy): Eukaryota > Metazoa > Chordata > Aves > Gruiformes > Psophiidae > Psophia > Psophia crepitans. Next base: position 224,898 of record VWZZ01000909.1, on the reverse strand, counting down.
AGACTGGAAAACTTTATGGAGACATTCATAAGAAACATATAGATCTGAGATTCAAAATAAGAAAATATCCAAGCACCCAACTCACAGTAAAGTGCTGTGTCCCACTTATGTTTAAAAGTTTTATATTTAGGTAGCAGAATTATGTTGTCCTTCAACTTTCAGAATATAGTATATTCAGAACAGTCTCCGAAGCAGATGATAAGTACTCAGTTAAATGACTTGGATGAGTAGGTTTTGGTTCCAAATTTAGATCAGATTTATTATTCTTTTCATGCATGCATTTACTGATTGACCACATCAATACTATGTCCAGCACACCAAATATACTTAAATATACTGTTGTGGCTCACTTGGTTAGAAAAACATTTTAATTCTTTTTTTTTTTTTTCCAGCAAAGGTAGATAAGGATGCAAACCCACTCCTTTTCCAGAAAACAGATGAGACTTTTAACCTTCCTTGATCAGCAATGTTCTTCAGCACTGATCCCAAAATCCAGCTTTTTGACCCTAGGTCATTTAGAGTGTATAAGCATTAGGTAGGTTCTTGGCTGCTGTTCGCTGAAGGCTGCCAGCAAGCGCTAAATGTAATTGTGAATGCAGACACACATTTGCTAAACACTTGTCTGTGGCCATTTATTCATTTTACAAAGATTCTGGTTTGTTTATACAGTCCAACAGCTACCCACAGGGCTCTGTTTGAACTGGTGGCCAAGGTTCTGAGGTTCCTTACTGCCCCCTTATGTTCTTCATTCCCCCTGGACCTTTTACAAATATGTAATATGGTGTTTCTGTATATGGAGTTGAAAAGGCAGTTTAAGCAACTATATGAAGATTACAAAGTACATTTATTAACAATAACCTTCTTGGCATTCTGACCTCAGGTGTACTGATTCTGTGTGTGTGTGTTACACACTTTCATCTATCTGTTATATTTAGCTTAATGTATAATCAAAGAAAAAAAAAAAGCTCCATCCCATGGTTCATTTTTCGTGGTTGAGATAATATTGCAGATAAAACCAATACTGTTAAATTTGAAAAATATACCAGATAGTACAATTTAATGACATTTTTCTAAGAATATTTGTAGCATGAAGAAAAGCTAAAACCTAGTATTTCTTGAATAGATTTCTATTGTTGTGAATAGTCTGAGGAGACTTCTACTCAGTACTTTTGCTAGAGATTTGAAGATGAAGCCGTTCTGCCAAACCTGAGTTCACTCAAATTGATTTGCAACAAGCTTTCTGTAAAAACTCTTTGGGTTCAAGTAATATTTCAATCATTAAACTGGAGTATTAATTATACAACAAAATGAAAAGCCATTTCATTACCATTTAAGAAACTTGTATCTTTGCTTGTCAACTGTCTTTTCATTTCTCCCTAAAATATTAATAGTAACCTTGGTAATTGTTTACCATAATTTTAAATATTTAACTATATCTCTTGAAAATGGTAAATAGAATATAAACTAATTGCATTCTCTGTCACAAGTAGCACTTCTTACTCCTTTATAATAATTTAGGACGTAAGTATACCTATCTAGTGTAGATCTACCCCACTGTAGCTCTAAACACATGCTACAGAAGTCGTGATTTACAGTGGCAGAAGAAAAAGAAGGGCGGGAGGGGGAAGCTATGTCCATGTCAATAAAGATCCTCTTTTTAGTATCAGGGGATGAGCAATCCTCTTGGGATACAGTGTGTTTCATAGTCTCATCTTGAAATATTTATTTTTTTTTTAAATCTCACCTCCTAAGCAGTGGGACTCAGGTTTTCTGTAAAACAGATCTTTTGGTAATTTGACACTTCTACCCCTGAACTGCTACTTGAAGGAGCACATATGTCAAATAAATAGAGTGTGATATACCTGGCTTCTGCTTGAAAGAGTGGTATGTCTGAATACAGAGACTAAGAGGTGATGTTGAGCAGGTAAGTGCTGAGAAGGAAAACACTCAGATGAACTTGCTAATTAAAATGCTTTTTTAAGAGTATCACTTCTCTGATGGTTTTGTCATTCAGTGTTATGACTTCTATCCTATTTTGTGGTCCTAACTGCATATAAATAGATTGAAATTTTCAAGCACTTTCTTGACAATTTCTTCTTCTTTGTCCTCTTTCTTCTGCATTTGTCCTCATGTCTCCTAATCCCCTTCCCACTCTATCCTCTTTTTTCTTATTTAGAACTTAAATGTCCTTTGTCTGGTGCACAGAACATGTTAGCAACTAAATTCAGGTCCATCAATGGACTTCAGTCTCACTCTGAATTACCCATCAGATGTAGCACATAGCTGTTACCTGTCACTCTTTCTCACCCTGAGAGCCAAAATATATCAGTCAAGGATATATTTGAGTTCCAACAGCCCAGAACGTAAGTATCCTAGACTGAGTGCAGAGGAGTTACGATGTATGGCAGAATAGAACAGAGCCATCAGGGTAAACATCTGAACCTTTTAAATAGGTAAAGTTTAAAATAAAAAAAAAGAAAAGAAAAAAGAAGAAAATAAAAAAAAACCACAGAAAGTATTAGAAATGTTTGGGGATTTTTCCCCTGTAGAAACATTTTTCTCTAAGCTTGTTATTTAAACTGGGTGGCTTTTTTTGTTTATTTGGTTATATTTTTTTGGACTCTGCCTGGAACTCCCTGGAGCATTATCTTTCAATAAACAATGGGCAATTTTTGCAAATGTTTTCTAAAGGTCACTCTTTTTTAATCAACTCACTTTTTCTGTAATAACTGTTTGTCATTTTTTTTACCCTATTTGCGATCAATGAGCATGAATATTTTAAATAGAAAGCTCACACAGTTAACTATCTTTCTAAATGTTGCTGTTACAGTCCTGTGGAGGGGTTGGAAGGGCAATACTGAAGATCCAGAAATACCATTCATTTCTCATTGCCTGGTGGCTATACAGCCCTTTCTGTGATACGTGCCTAGGGATGCTAGTTCAGGTGAAAACGGCAAGATGCCGTGTTTTAATTTGATCTTGAATGGAAGTTCTTTCAGCTGTCTCTAAATACATATGTGTCTTTTGCCTAGTCTAGGTAAGAACTGGGTTCATGTTGTTCAGATACCTACTGATAGATGATGATTTTAACTAAGAGCTGAGATTTAAAAAATCTAGCCTGATATAGTCTTACTTATTTGATAAAGAACAGGTGGAGCTGGTTACCATGCAGCCTACCTCAGTTGTTTCTATCAGTGCAGGCTGTACCAGGCAAAACACGAACTGATCTACCTAAAAATTTTTGAATTCAATGTTTAGGTGCATCAGGCATTTCTCTTTCTACCAGCTGTTCCTTGAGTTTTCTTTGGACTGATACCACAGTAGAGAAATAGGTTATTATAATTTCAAAGCATACTTTAGCATATATCATTCTTTGACTCTCTGTCTCTTTGTGTCTGTATGTTTTATGCAAAAATGGTTAATTAAGGAAACAGAACTAGATGTTTTGTCCCATCGGAAAGTATAAAGCATACAAGTGCTGAAGACTATATCTATCGGTGTTGTATGGTTTTCCTGCCCTTCTTGTTTTCAGATTTCAATTTAGAGGAATAATGTTCTGATATTACTGATGTCCATAGTTAAATTAGCCATTTTAGGAGTTGTTCTAAATTTTCTGATAGGCTATTTTCCCCATCCCCAGTAAAATATATAGGAGTCTTTGTGTTGGAAAATGTCTCCTTCATACCTCTTCAGCGATAATGTCCCCAGATAGAAATTGCACTCTAGTCAAATAAACAAACTTGGGTCAGATGGGCTTAGATTTCATGGGATATATAGATTATTATTTTTTTTAAGTGCAATTCATAACATGTAAATGTGATGTTTTAAATAGCTTGCCCAAAAAAAAAAAGAGGTGATTTTTAATGCAGATCTACCAAATATAGTGCTCTTTAGTAGCATCAATACCCCTGAAGGCAAACATTTGAAAAGGCAGAGAGCACCATAATGCCAAGATAAATGTAGTGAATAGGATATAAGCCAAAACATAATACACGGAAATAGAGAAATATCTCCTGTCGAAAAAGAAAGTATTAGTAATCAAAGTTATTGTTCTAGTTTTCAGTTTCTTTGCAAGTACGTAATGAGGCGTTGGGCTTTTCCAATATTTTTTTTTCCCCTGTAATTACTTCCAAACATTGTTAAATCTTTATTTTTCTGAAAATACTTAGGAATACAAATGAAAATGTTAATACTTATATTCTTTATTATGCAAAAACGTATATAGCTCAGATACTGGAGCAAAACACACAGGGAGGGAAACTAATTCTAGGTAATCATTTGAAGTATGACTTTGTAACTCTATATGAGAATATAATCACATGTGTATTGGAATTTGGTATTCTAAAATTGTAAAAGTTCTCAAGCTCTCTGCAAAACCAAATGTTATTTGATAATCATTGACAAGAGATTTATAATGAGACAATCTTATTCATCCCTCTTTGCGACAATACACTGCCTTTTATGGAAGGTATCGTGAAAGCAGCCCTACTGCACTAAAGCTATAACCTAGCTTTAATTTCATTAAAATGGATTTCGTGTTTACCAACCACACAATGGAAAGAAGTTGTGGTGTCTGCTCATATATTGCCTCACAGTTAAAAAACCTACAGCAAGAGAAATAACTGGCAACATCTGTTTTACAGAAAAGGCAAAAAATAATTGAGATCAGTCAAACCTGGATGAAGAATCAATTTAACCTTCTCTGACTTCAACAGGAGATGAGAGTATGGCTGTGTGGTACACTGGATATGACTGATAGAATTAGAAAATCTAACTGAGCAGGTAGGTTTGATAAACACTCGTGAGAACATTGAAGTTTCACAGACTGTCTAAACAAAGCCAAAGTCTCAAAGCTATTATATCTTGATTTCTGCTTTACTGTTACACCTGTGGTTGAAGTGTCATTCAGTGGCCAGGATGTTGAGTAATGGACAAGAACCTTCTTTGAGTGGTCATTAAGCCAAAGAAGTGCCATGTGCTGGACAGTACAGCAACTCTGACCATTTGAAACTAGATGAGGGTGTGATTACTTGTGTGATGCCATCAGCACTTGTTGAGCTTTTTCTCTTGGACAAATTGGAATTTATCAGTACTGAAATTATTCTTCTTCTCTGCTGATATTCCTTTGCCATTTAATATTTAACTTCATTTGTCTCCCTTTTACCCCACGTTGCCCTCAGAGAGGTTTCTCTTCCCGATATTTGGAAAGTGCTCAATCTGCCCAAAATAAAGGTCAAGAAATCGTTTCCTTCTTTCATTTCATCCCCACTTAGCAAACCAAGGGTAGTGGGCTACTATAATTGCTTTCTGGGAGTCATGTTTCCCTCTACAGCTTCATATCATCATGTTCTTTTTTCTGTGCCTAAGGAAATAATGAGTCACTGTCTCGACAACACCTAACTCAAACTTTCACAACAGATTGACTTGTGATCACAAATTGTCCTGATGTCAGATATTAACTGCAGGGATTATCATAACCATAAGCAGAAGTATTTGTAGTTTGGATTAAGGAATTGGTGGGGCAGGAGGGATTGAGGCTATATTTCCTCTTGAATATGGAAGCAGTATATTTATCTTCACTAACAATGGTAGCCAGTAATTACAGCCTTTTCTCATTCTCCTGCCTCAGGGGAACTGAACTGCTGCTCTCTCAAGGGACCAGCTACTGGCTGCTGCCATTTAACACTTACCGTTCCCCTTTGAACCTGTTTGAGAACCATTTTTCCTTCCCTGATCCTGTTTCTTCGCTGTTCCTGAAATGCCCCTTATAGCAAATTTAGATATCTACGCAAATAATGTAAACACCTGGAGGAGACTAGCAAACATAAATCTTTAGTTCACGAGTCTATCTGCAACAAATCCCTCCTTCTCCCCATAACTGGAAATAATATATATGTAATTTTTCTTTTTTTTTTTCTAACATACAATTGAGATTATAGCTGTCTATTTCTTAAATATAACATATGAAACAATATTCTTAGTTCTAAGAGTGATCCCTTTAAGTCCAAAATACCAGACTTCCTCCACTGTTCCAAGAACTGTGTAGATTATCTAGAATGATAAATAAAAAAAGATTCAGCTTTTACTTTCTACAAGCAGAATATACATTTTCTAAATTATGCTTATTAATATTCCTGTACATGTGTAATGTTTCTGCTCTATTATTCTCACTGTAATGACAAAGAACAGAAGTTTAAGTAATTACGATTTTTTCTGACAGATAAGAGTTCTTGTAGTGTGTATATGTTAGTAAATGCTTTTGAGGAAAAAAAGTGGCATTTCTGTAGGGACACACATACATGAACACTCTAATTTTGCATATTACTGGCAGATAAATCTTGAAAAATTATTCAAAATTAGTTTAATACCCAAGGTATGAGATGTTTACGTGTTCATCCAGGCCTTACATACTTTGGTTGATGAAAGTGATACCCTTCTCATGATTTGAATGGACTTTTCCTAATAATTTTTAATTGATTGTTTATTCCCTACTATTTCTTCTTTTAATTATGTTCTCTCTAAGATCAGACTATCTGCTGTTCTTCACAAGTACTACAGTTGCCATTTCCCAGGGACAGATTCCCCATTTAAAAGAGACTCTTCCTTTCCCCTCAACTATATTCCTCTGCTTAACAGTTACTTCCCAGCACCCATCATTTTAAAACTGACACCAAGTCAAAGCAATAAAACACAATGTCAGATCAACTTGTCTTAAAGATCATTTATATTACACTGGATCCATGTATATTCACATGCTGTTTTTAAAAATCTTTATTCATTCTTATATACAGTTTTTCTTCCAGCATGATTGTTGTAAAGGGATCCACATAATGGAACGAAAGGAAATAGCAATCCAATCATACATTGCAACTCTTTAAAATCAGAGTGAAACCAGCCCTTTAAAAAGTCAGTAATATTATCTGCAAAATATGGTTTCATTTCACTAGAAGGCTGAATGCATTGACAGGATCCAAAGAAATGAGAGCTATGCAGGATAGTCCAAAATGTAATGGTACAATATAAGGATTTATTGTGAAAGTAATCGTGTTAGTTTTCTAATTATTCAAATCTTAATTACAACTGTGTTGGCCCAATTAGTTCAAAACACAAGGCTAATGTTAGGGTTGGGTGGATACTCGGCATCTGTGCGTAAGTAAGAGGCATCTGTTGCCAAGTGGTGGAGTGATGGGAAGTGTCAACTCACCAGCTGTGAAGTCAACAAAGCTCTTAAAAAACAAATTTGAGCCAGCACAATGATTTAGCATGCTTGGGAGAGTGTAAAGCTTATTGTACATGTATACTTTAGCCTAGTTGTTGTCACCTAGTGGGACTGAAATCTGGAGCAACTGTGCACATTTAAGTCTTTGCCTGCTTTTTTTAACAATGCCCTGCCTGACAGGAATCTGCAGTGAGGAATCTGGCAGTGATATTTCTGCCCATCAGTGCTGCAGAGGGCTGGTTTGGGCTTTTTTGGGTTTTTGTTTGTTTGGGTTTTTTTTGGTTTTTGTTTTGTTTTTTCCTGAAGCAAACCAGAGAACAAAATATTACTAAGCTGTTCAGAATGTGCAATGTCTTGAGGTGGTTACACCGTTTTATAAGTATTACATACAGACAAAAGGACAGAAAATACTGAAATATTAGGAGGAATGTCTTTAAAAAAATGTTGTCTTTTCTTTCCTAAACCAGTTTCCCCATTCTTTACAGTTCTGTAGGGAGAGATGGCTGTATTAAATATCAGTTATACCTTGTCCATTGTTTATTGCTATCTGCCTATTGATACTGATCTTAGTAATTTCTAGTATCGCCTACAGAGATTGAGGATATTAATAGTGTTGCTAACTTTACAAGGGTGTGTTTAATATTTATGCATTATTAACATTTAATGGTAACGTGTAAACTTTACTGAAAGATAATCAATTGGCAGCAAGAACAAAAGAAGATGATGAACATTAAAACCTAGGAGGGAATTATATTGAACACTAATGCATTCACTTTTGACCTAGTTCTGAATTTTATGGATCTTTTGTCAGTGACTTCATTTGCATTACTTTCAAGGTTTTATTTATTCACATTTCACAAAGTAAAGATGGAGGAGTGTTTAGATTCATTGTAGTTTGATAATGTTAATTTACATGAAATGCATAGTTTGGTACTGTACTGCAGTGTAATAGAGAATGAGCTCACCTTGCAACATTGCCTTCACAAGATTTTTCAATTACATTAAAATAAAATTAAACAGAGTTGCAGGGTTTTTCTAACAGTCTGGATCCAGTTTTCCTTATTTGTAAGTTAGAAGAAGAGGAAGTCTTTGATTTCCTTGCTATTTGAGCAAATAGCCCTTTATAGGTATGGTTCGCTCTTTATAGGTATGGTTTGCACTTTAATGCAGACCCCGTGCTTAAAAAAAATATGTCTATGCCTGTATGGCAATACTTGATCTATCCTCTTAAAGCACCACCCTGACTGAACCGAAGCAGCTAAGCAACTCAACCCACCCCTATAAAAGTGTCTATAAATAAACACAACTACTTCTGAGCAGATGTAATGAAGTGTTAACTTTAACGGTTGTAAACTGAGGCCTTTTGTGACTTGGAAAGCACCTTTTTATAGTCACAATTTATTTAGGTGTTTCAACATCTGCATGTTTCATAGTCACAAGGCAAATTCAGCATTTCTCCACATTATATTGCAGTTTGTGTATAAGTGTGTGTGCCGTGATGTCATAATACAGACAGTAGCACATTCGGGTTAGCTAAGATTATCTGACCAGTTTTACTTATGACTGGAAGACTTCAGCAGAACCTCCTGGAGGATCTAAAGCTGCCAGCTCCACCACTGAGTCACCAGTGTCACGAGTCTGACTATGGTATTTCTGTAAAGGGGGAAGAGAAGGAGCATAGTGAGACACACAGCAATTAGTTACATGTGTTTTAGTGTTTTGGATTTCAGCTTCCTGTCCCAGTTGTGGCTGTATTTCACCAGCAAAATGTTCTTTCCTTTTAAATCATACTGACAACGTGAATAGCGCGTGTATACTTTAACTAAACAACTTACCAATTCAAGTGGGCTGCCGTAGCTGTAAGACATGAACTCAGAAGTGATAAAGCATGGCACTGCTTCAGTAAAATGGAATAAGAAATCATTCTGACAGAGCTTAGATCTTGGTCGGGGCTGTTGAATGGGTTTGGTTGTGGGATTTATTATTCTTCCTCCCCTCCCCCCTTTCCTTTCAAGGTCGATGTTCCTTATTTTGTGTAAAGTACATCTTACATGACAGTACAAGAAGAAATGCAGGCTGACTGGGTTAATGCTTTTGGGGTCAAAATGGACTCCTGAATGCAGGGAAACAGCACCTGAGAAATGGTGTTCACATGTGGTCACCCCATAAAGGCAAACAAGGACTGAACGTCAGATGATCAGACTGCAGGTCTTTACTAGGGACTCGTTATGAATGGTTTTGAAAGTATTTCAGTAAGTAAAGGAAATACTTCCCCTCTCTTTCGTTTAACTCCCTTAACTGTATAAAATTGAAGGTGAGTGGAAGCTGTTGCTGTGATGTTAGAATAGTGATTTTAAGTTATGTCTGAGAACTGATTCTCATTTATTGGGTCTGCAAACACCTTTAAAACAACAGAAGTATGCAGGCATTTAGCACTAGAAATAATACTCTGTTTTTGTTAATTTCCTTTGCTAATGCAGGAAACACAATTAAGGTGAATAGCCATGATTTTTTGGAAGGTGGCTTGACATTTAGCTATGAAAAGAACGGATATTTAAAATGTCTAATACACAGTCATGCAGATGACTGGCTATAGAGTGTCTGTAAGTCTAGTTCATCTTCTCTGAAGCTCTCTCAGGGCCTGAAAGAAGCAAATCTGTGCTTCTCTGATCACAAAGGGAGATAATGTTTCCTTTTCTGCTATTCCATCCTACACACTAGAGCAATGGTGAAGCCTCAGTCGCATGGAAACCAGGCTAGAATAACCCTCTATCTAACCCCCTACCCTGTACGACTTCCTATGACTTATACGTTTATCTAATAACGCTACCAGATTTGTGGGTAAAAATTGTGCCAAGTAGAGCTTGTCTCAAAATCAAACATCTGATGATCAGTGTGTATCAACTGTTTTATGTTGTTCTTTGCAATAAAAGACTGATGTTCACCTAAAACTAATGGAGTAAACTGGAGTAGACAGAGCATCTAGTCTGACTACCTCATGTAAGATGGTATTTTTTTAAATTGTTCCCAAACCAAGGGATTGCTCTCTCATCATTTTACTCTGTTATGTTTAAGTTGTCATTTCTTCCCAGACTTTCTCTATTAAGACCATCTAGCTCAAATTAGCAGTTACAATTTGAAAATGCACGTTGAAACTGCATCCAGCATATAAGCTCTTCCCTCAAGTAAATATGGTATATCATGTCTCAAACATGCCAACTAAATCGAGTGACTTCAGTGAGGTTATTCCAGAATGTTATTCGTTTCCATAAGAACAGATACTGGCAGAATCCATCTAACAGAATCACATTGGCATTTTCTGATACTTCAGATTGAATTGCTATTGTCATGTAAATTAAAGAAATTATAAAAGGTGATATGCCTGGGTGTCTAGACATGTTGTTTATATCTCATCACTAAATCTGTTCACACTGAGGTCAATGATACATTTGCTGGGACAACTCCTTAAATAAGTTTTATCAACTGTACTACCTTTACAGCAACTATTCAATTTTATGTTATACAAAAAAAAAAAAAAAAGAAGAGATCTTGATCCAGTGAAACATCTGTCATATTGGTTTCAGTAGTACTGGATCAAGATCCAATACTCTATTTTTCAAAAGGGAAAGAAAACAGAACCAAGTCTTAAGAACACAGGAGGAGCTGTCTTTGTGGTATATCTTGACAGCATCTCACTCAATACTATGTTCATCAATGTCACAATCACTCCTCTGAAGCAAAAGCAGTCATAAGAAAACAGCTATGGATTCTTGAAAATGTAAAAGTATCAGGAGGCTTGTGTGCGCTCTTTGTTTATGACAATTGTCGTCTTGTATTGCTCTGTAGTTGACTTTTCCACCAATAACCTTGAGTCATCAGCACACTGATGCAAAGCATAGTGTTAAAGACAGCATGAAGCATTTAATGTAAAATATCATTTTCCAGGGAAAAATAAAATTATGTTAACCATGGCAAAGCAATATGCTGCTATGTTAATCACTGTAGACTCTTTTGTGCCAATTAATTTGAACTTCTACAATTTGTGATCACTAAAAAGTTACTGATTTTATAGTGCCCTTCATTAAAGTTCAGTAGCCATGTAATTCTTATGTAAATTGTATTAAAATATAGAAAGTGAACAGGAAAACTTAGAGGTCAGGTAGTGGTTGACCCAGGAGGCTAGGATGAAGACATTACAGACCAGTTACCCTGTATGCCATACCCCAGCAAGATTCTCCTTGGAGTTTTGTGTTGGTGAGTTGAATTTTTCCTCCAGTCTCCTTCAGGACAGGAACAAGTCAGACATGAGACAGCATCAATTCAGTTTCTTACAGGAAGATAATGACAGTGCTTCTTCTCTCTGAGACACATTATATTCCAGAAGACACAAGAAAACAGGCACTATTCTTGCTGGTACAAAACCAAGGAGAACAGTTGTTCTGAACGTAGTATAAAAGATCATTCTTTTTATACTCCTATAACTTTCTATACATGAACTCAGGACTCTCCCTCCTACCTTCACTACTCTATCTGCACTAACTATAATAATTGATTTGATTTCATTATGCAAACCTGTTATTGCAAGAGACCTTTTTTTTACCTTCTTTCAAGGAGTCTTACAAAAATAGCATACTGGACATACATCTTCTTATCCCACAGTTCCTATAAACATTCATTTTTGTAACTTAATTTAAAGAAATAATTTACTGATTTGCAAATCAAATGGTGTGTATAATGCTTGTGTTAATAGCTGGCCATAACTTTCTCTGTGTTGTTATTAATAAAAGTCCTCATTATCCATAGTATCTCTTCAGTTTTTACCTTCTCCTCCTACTTTCTTAGAGGAACTTTAACTTCAGAATAAATTACAGAGAAATCATACTGCTAGTTCTGACCTTCTCATGCTCATAACGATTGTTTGAATTGTAAACTGAACATAAGAAGTATACTACCAGCTGGATTTTCTTCTGTGTATTTAGGACTAATTCAAGTCCCAGTGATGTGAATCAGAGTTTTCTTATTGACTTCCTTGTGAGGTGGATTGAGCCCTTAGGCAGTCCTTCTAACTCTGGTTCTCTATCTGCTAATGCATCTACTAGGAAGAACTAAAGCATATCTCAGTTATTTACCACTTTAACAATACAGAGTGGGAGCAACTGCAAATGTATCGGTGAAGAGGGAGGAGATAGTAATTACAGCTCACAGTTCCCCCTTTCATAATGAAAAAGAAACAGAATCTGTGTTAATAAAACTGGCAAATAATCTAGCATTATTCCTCCACTAATGTTATATTAAATTTCATAAATGAAATTAGAAGTCAACATAATAGATAAACTGAAGTAATCAAGGTACAAATCCATACTCCTTTATACTATTCACCTTTGAGTCTTTCTCGGAATTTTAGTAAACCTGCTAAACTTGAAATTCCACTATGTCCCCTTGCTTTGATGTAACAGATATTTTCTGTCATACTAATAATTCCTATCAGAACTGATGTTCTTTCTTCTTGATCAGACTGAGAAAGAGAAAAATAGATGAGTAAGGTGTCTGAGGTGAGACTGTGTCTGTCACTTCCAAGTATACTGCTCAAACTTTGTCTTGCAGATAACCAGCTAATGATTCCAACATACCCACAAGAACCAAATGCTGTGAGAAATACATAGTTGAAAAGAAGCAAATCTGAAGAGTAGGATAATATGCTGGTTGTCATTTTTAACAGTAGAATCATAAAATAGTTTGGGTTGACCCTTCAAAGGTCAACTCATCCACTCACCATGCAATGAGCAGGGACATCTTCAACTAGATAAGGTTGCTCAGAGTTCTGTCCAATCTGACCTTGAATGTGTGGAGGGACGGGGCAACTACCACCTCTCTGGGAAACCTGTTCCACTCTTTCAACACTCTTATCATAAAAAATTTCTTCCTTATATTTAGTCTAAATCTACTCTCTTTTTCTTTAAAGCTATTATAGCTTGTCCTACTGCAACACGCCCCACTACAAAGTTTGTCCCCATCTTTCTTATAAGCCCCCTTTGAGTACTGGAAGGCCGCAACAGGTCTCCCTGGAGTCTTTTCTTCTCCAGGCTGAACAACCCAAACTCTCTCAGCCTTTCCTCACAGAAGAGGTATTATATCATTCTGATCATTTTTGCGGCCCTCCTCTGGACCCATTCCAACAGCTTCATGACTTTCCTGTGCTGAAGACTCCATAGCTGGATGTAGAACTCCAGCTGGGGTTTCATCAGAGCAGAGGGAGAGAATCACCTCCCTAGACCTGCTGGCCACACTTCTTTTGATGCAGCCCAGGATAGGGGTGGCTGTCTGGGTTGTGAGTGCACATTGCCAGCTCATGTCCAGCGTTTCATCCACCATTACCCCCAACTCTTCTTTGCACGGCTCCTCTCAATTCCTTCATCCCCTACCCTGAGGCTTGCCCTGACCCATGTGCAGGACTTTGCACTTGGCCTTGTTGAACCTCATGAGGTCACATGGGCCCACTTCTCCAGCTTGTCCAGGTCCCTCTGGATGGCATCCCTTGAATCAGGTGTGTCAACCACACCACTCAGCTGGGTGTCATCTGCAAACTTGCTGAAGGTGCATGCAATCCCACTGTCTGTCATTGACGAAGATATTAAACAGCACTGGTGCCAGTATAGACCCCTGAGGAACACCACTCATCACTGATCTCCATCTGGATATTGAGCCATTCATCACTGTCCTCTGGAAGTGACCATCCAACCAATTCCTTATTCACCAAATAGTCTATCCATCAAAAGCATATCTCTCCAACTGAGAGAGAAGGATGTTGTGGGGGACCGTGTCAAAGGCCTTACAGAAGTCCAGCTGTAACTCTTGCTTTGTCCACTGATGTAGGCATTCCATACAGTCACATCCAGTAAGCAAATGTGAATTTCGTTAGTGCATTTTAACTTTCAAAATTCAAATCTAAGTCACCACCATGGATCACCCATCCTTAAGGAATATAAAATAAAAGAATGTATGAGGCAACTAGTTCAGTAGTTGCCTGTTTCAGACAATAGTGATGGAGTTTAAGTGATCTTTGTATATGTTGAAGAGGTATACTTGAAGTATGACAGTATTTTGGGGGGCAACCCAAGTCTGTCAGACTGATAACAGAATTCACTACCTGTGTTGCACTTATATTTGCAAAGTCATTACCAAAACTGAGACTACTGAAAGCTGAATCTTATCCTGTGAAAGTGGTGATGATTCAGCTCATATTTAGAAAGGCAAAAAAATGTTCCATTAACTGCCCCCCTCCCCCCCCCCCCCCCCCCCCCCCCCCGCTTTTCACTTCCCGCCATCCTTTTTTTTAGT
>VWZZ01000909.1:181628-210330 GCA_013399095.1 Psophia crepitans | reverse complement strand
CTACTGTATTTTCCATACCTCTCTTCAAGGAATATACAAAGGAGAGAAAGAAAAAAAAGTTATTTTTCTTTTGTTTACCAGTTAAGTGTTATGCTAAGCTGGATCTCTTAATCAGCTTCCCACATGATCTCAATGGAGCAGAAGAAGGATCAGACTCACAACTGATAATTTGGTAAGAAAATTCTAGGTTTTCATAACCAAAAGTTGAGAGACAAAATTAGGACTCTCTGAAACTTGTTATACCAATTGCCCATAGAGTTTTGGAACACTTAATCTGAAAAAGAGAATAGAAAGGAAAAAGTTTGTCCTGCGTGAGAAATTCCATATCATTTCTTCCAACTACCTTTTTGATTGAGAATTCAGGACCTTAAAGTTTTCCAGAGCTTAATAAGGAGTTTTGGTTAGACGTATCTCAAAATGGGAAAGGCAGGACAGTTGAGATGTCAAGAGGATGTGCTCCTATGAAAAGTATGGACTGCACTGCTACCTCTCCCTGAAGGTAACATTGAGCATTTGGAGTCCAAGCAGGGTGTCTGAGACCAGGTCTGAAGAAAAGCCAAATTTTTAGTCTGGCCAAATGTTTCAGAATTTTCTGTTTGACTTTTTTGATTCATGGATTTGGAAGATTTTTAATTTTTTTTGGTATAGAACTGAAGTGGCAGAAAAGAGCTAGCCAAGAACATGCCCATGGCTTTCCAAAGCAAGGCAAAATGCATGAGCTTGTAAGAAAAGGAACGACATTTACATACATACCCTTCGTGTGAGTTCATCTTTCTTCTTTGAAGCATGCGAGGATATTCACAAAATACACAAAATTCAAAATGTGTTGAGATAAAGTGACATAATTAATCAATAAAAAGTGTGCTACTATTACAGTTAGTTTTGTGAGCTTTCCAACATCTATTGATTGTCAGCAGATCATCAACTCTGTAACACAATTTTAAAATTATGATTGTCCAAGGTATTTTGTCCAAACAAACATTTATGTCAAGGAAGAAAATATAATCAAGTAAACAAAAGGTTGAATGAAAGCATTGATAAAAAACACCAACAATTGTTTAATTTCAGTTTGCCTGAAATATGTACTGAGTTTCATTTCGCATTTAATTTGCATTTCAAGCTTTAAAAAACATTAAAATACAGAATTGAGACCTCCAAGTAGATTTTTTTTAAAACTGGTGAAAATAAGTAGCAGAACTCTGATGCTATCCATCATCTGATAGGCAAGAACTGAATTCACTGGGAAACACAGAACCATAGAATCATTTAGGTCCAGCTGTAAACATAGCACTGCCAAGTCCACCACTAAACCATGTCCCTAAGCACAAAGTCTACATACCTTTTAAATACCTCTGGGGGTGGTGATCACTTCCCTTGGCATCCTGTGCCTTCCAGTGAAGAAATTTTTCCTAATATCCAATCTAAACCTCCCCTGCCGCATCTTGAGGCCATTTCCTCTTGTCCTGTCTCCTCCCGTTACTTGGGAGAAGAGACCAACACCCACCTGGCTACAACCTCATTTCAGGTAGTTGTAGAGAGCGGTAAGGTCTCCCCTCAGTCTCCTTTTCTCCAGGATAAACAACCCCAGTTCCCTCAGCCACTCCTCATAAGACTTGTGCTCTAGACCTTTCACCAGCTTTGTTGCCCTTCTCTGGATGTGCTCCAGCACTTCAGTGGCCTTGTAGTGAGGGGCCCAAAACTGGACACAGTACTCGAGGTGTGGCTTCACCAGTGCTGAGTATAGGGGGACAATCACTTCCCTACTCCTGCTGGCCACACTATTCCTGATACAAGTCAGGATGCTGTTGGCCTTCTTGGCCACCTGGGCACACTACTGACTCATATTCAGCCTGCTGTCTACCAGTACCCCTATGTCCTTTTCTGCTGGGCAGCTTTGCATTCACTCTTCCCCAAGCCTTTAGCATTGCCTGGGGTTGTTGTGACACAAGTGCAGGACCCAGCACTGAGCCTTACTGAACCTCATACAGTTGGCCTCAGCCCATCAAT
Organism: Psophia crepitans; assembly: GCA_013399095.1. NCBI lineage: Eukaryota > Metazoa > Chordata > Aves > Gruiformes > Psophiidae > Psophia > Psophia crepitans. The sequence goes on along the minus strand of VWZZ01000909.1, from coordinate 208,323 downwards.
CCAGCCTGTCCAAATCCCTCTGTAGAGCCTTCCTATGCCCCAGCAGATCAACACTGCCACACGAGTTGGTACCATCTGCAAACTTACTGAGCGTGCACTCTTATCTCCTTGTCTGGATCATTCATGAAGATATTAAAAAGAACTGGCCTCAATACTGAGCCCTGGGGAACACCACTTGCAGCTGGCCACTAAGTGGATTTAACACCATTCACCACAACTCTTTGTGCCCAGCCATCTAAACAGTTTTTTACCCAGTAAAAACTGTACGCCTGTCCAAGCCATGAGCTGCCAGTTTCTTCAAGAAAATGCTGTGGGAAATGGTGTCAAAGGTTTTACTAAAGCTTTTCCCTCATCCTCTAAGTGGGTCATCTTGTCATAGAAGGAGATCAGATTAGTCAAGGAGGACCTGCTTTTCATGACCCTATACTCATTGGGCCTGATCACATGGCTATCCTGTATGTGCCACGTGATGGTTGTCAAGATGATCTGCTCCATACCCTTCCCCAGCACCAAGACCAGACTGACAGGCCTGTAGTTCCCTAGATCCTCCTTCTGGCCCTTCCTGTAGATGACAGGTCAACTGACACCTCCCCAGTTAGCCAGGACTGCTGAGAAATGATGGAAAGTGGCTTGGTGAGCACCTCTGCCAGCTCCATCAGTACCCTTGGGTGGATCCCATCTGGCCCCATAGGCTTGTATGTGTCTAAGCAGATCACTAATTATTTCGCCTTGGATTATGGGGGCTTCATTCTCTTCCCATCCCTGTCTTCTAGTTCAGGGAGCTGGGTACCCATAGAACAACTTCTCTTGTCGTAAGAGATGAAGGCGAAGAAGACATTAAGTACCACAGCCTTTTCCTCATCGTTGTCACTATGTTTCCCCCTTCATGCAATAAGGGATGAAGATTCTCCTTAGCTCTCCTTTTGTTGCTAATGTATTTATGGAAACATTTTTATTGTCTTTTATGGCAGTAGCCAGGGTAAGTTCTATCAGGTTTGGCCCTACTAATTTTCTCCCTGCATAACCTCAAAACATCCCTGTAGTCTTCCTGAATTGCCTCTCCCTTCTTCCAAAGGTCATAATCATAGAAATTCTATGCATTCATGCACAGTTAATCAAGAGCCATGGTAAGCCATTACCTAGCGATCAGCAGTTTCTGTCGGATGTATGATAGGTATTGGTAGCAATGAAGTCACACTTCACAACCAAGCTTTATTATGTTGTGATGGAAAATTTGTGTGGGTATGCTCATGTGTGTGTAAGTGTGCTTGAATAGCTGTTTTGGGTTTGTGTGGGAAGGTTTAGGTAGTGAGGGCGGGGCACAGCAGCGGCAGCTTCTGCAAGAAGCTGCTAGAAGCTTTCCCTGTGTCTGATAGAGCCAGTGCCGGCTGGCTCCAAGATGGACCCCCCACTGGCCAAGGCCGAGCCCATCAGCAGCGGTGGTAGCACCTCTAGGGTAAGAGTTAAGAATGAAAAAAAAAAAACCTAAAACCCACCACGAGACCTTTTGCAGCCAGAGAAAGGAGTGAGAAGATGTAAGAAACTTTGCAGACACCAAGATCAGTGAAGAAGGAGAGGGAGAATATGTTACAGGCACCAGAGCAGAGATTCCCCTGCAGTCCATGGTAAAGGCCATGGTGAGGCAGGCTGTCCCCCTGCAGCCCATTGAGGAGGTGTGATAGGGTGTGGAGATTCCACCTGCAGCTCCATGCTGGAGCAAGTAGAGACACCTGAAGGAGGCTGTGACCTTGTGGGAAGCCTGTGCTGGAGCAGGCTCCTGGCAGGACCTGTGGCCTCATGCAGAGAGGAGCCCAGGCCAGGGCAGATTTGCTGGAAGGACTTGTGACCCCATGGGGGACCCACACTGGAGTAGTTTGCTCCTGAAGGTCTGCACCCTTTGGGAGAGACCAGAATATGCAGAATATCAAAGCAAAATTTTGGCTAAGAATTCAGACAGTTCTTTTTTGCCAGTCTGACTGAATTTAACTCAGTTTAATTAAGACCACTGTAAAGCTATGTACCCAACAGCTTTTCTAGTTTGCATAAGAAATTGTGATTTTTCACTGTACACTGGGAGCATGAATTCATCTGTCTAGAATTTTTGAAGGCCATATTAGTTACTCAGTAATAGGTTTCTGGAGATGATGGAAAAGGATCCAGAACTCAGAACTTCTCTTTTTTTGTGTGTTTTGTTTTTTGGGGTTTTTTTTGTGTGGGGTTTTTTTTGGCTTTTTTTTTTTTTTCCCATTAGCATTGGCAGGTACTATTCTAACTCTGTGCCATGTGATAGTGGCTCTGTGACTCTGAATTCGTTCCCAGGCCCCCATGCCCTCCTTTAAACTTCATTAGATGTTGATTTTGTAGGGGTGTTTCCAGCTTACTGAAGACAAAGTCCTTAATTTTAACTTATTTTACAAGTAGAGGTAAAATTTCTTTAATGGCGATATATAGAGAGGAAGGGAAGGGAGGAAGTTAGGAAATTGTGTGGGATCCTTTGGATCAAGTATGAGAGCTGCTCAGTCGATTCTTTCCATGTGTGAGAATATTTAATTGATCTACTTAAGCCATGGCGATTAAGGCATTTATAGAAATTGACAGGAAAGGAGTAAGTCTCTTCACAGAATTTACAGAAATATAATCAGTAGTTTTGCCGTGATGTGAATTACCTGTGGAGAAGCTGCATGTTTATGAACTTTTTTGGTGTCGTATGTTTTCCACTCAGTGAATAGTATTTTCTCATTAATTTTCCTCCATCAGATTGTTTGTTAATTTTAAGATATATGTATACACCTGGATTGTAACCAAAATAACTTTTTTTCACTTTTTTTTTTTAATTTTTGTTTTCATCAGCTAACTATGCTACTTTTACTGCCTTAATAATTTTTACGCAATTATGTCTGAATTAAAGTACAGAGGGGTGGTCACAACACTAAATCATTTACAGAGTAGTGTAAATAAAACAGATGGCAACAAACTCTAACTAAAATTCCATGGATTATTACTCATATATATTTTTGTAAAAATATATATTTTTAAAGTCTTTTCTACAATAGAAATTCACAAAAGTGAAGTGAATGCACCCTGAAAAGGTTCTTAAAGATTTAGAAAAAATAAAAATTTACTGATCAGATGAAGGCCTTCTTGACAGTAACTTTCTAAATGTACAAAATGGAAAAATGCTTTATTTAAAGCAATAGAACACAAGCCAAACCAACTTGTTCAGAAAGGGACAATTTTATTTTTTTTTCTTTTGGTGGCAATTACTGCTGCATTTAATTTCAATTACCTCCTCTACAGCAGAGTACCATCTTTTAGATTAGGTATATAGAAAATATACAATGCTGGGAAACAGAGTTTTAGTGACATCTCTCTCTCCTATCAGTTCTACGTAACACAGGAATACCAACCTGGCTTTTAACATTTCCAGGGATGGGGCATCCACAACTCCCCTGGGCAACCTGTTCCAGTGCCCTCACAGTAATAGTTTTTTTCCTTATATCTAATCTAAATCTCCCCTCATCCATTTTAAACTCATTACCCCTTGCCCTATCACTCCCTGCCCTTGTAAACAGCCCCTCTCCAGCTTTCCTGTAGGCCCCTTCAGGGACTGGAAGGCTGCAATTAGGTCTCCTCAGAGCCTTCTCTTCTCCAGGCTGAACAAGCCCAACTCTCTCAGCTTGTCCCCATAGGAAAGGTGATATCCAGATGGGATTAGTTTGTCAAGATTTGGCAATTTGAGTTCTTTATCCCCAGTTATGATAAGCTATGGAGTCCTTTTAGTAACTACGTACTACTTGTTTGTCTCTCAGACTCATGTAAATCAGTTCTTATCAATATTACATCAATTTGGGTAGCAGTAAAATATGATTCACTTAGAAAACTCCTATAACAATCCTTTATTTTAATACTTTTGTAAACTGTGGAAAACCTCTGTCATAACAGTAATGTGCTAATAATTTACCAAGTGTCATCTCTGATGTAAACACTTAACTGCACTATCCTATCATTCTCTTCTCTATCCACACTCTGCAATATGTTTTTAAACAAGTTAGTCCAAACAGGTATCTCAGAGGACTCTCTTACTACTTGTATTTAAGCTTTAATATGAATCTCAGTGTTGACTTTACAAAAAAATATTTTCACGTGAAAGAATCAGTGGTGTAATGTGTTGTCTGCCTTAAAAAACATTCAGTTTTTACTAGGACGAAAAAGACACCTGAATATGGTACTTCTCTTTCTCATCTCACTTCTTATGGTTTCGCTGGAATAGTACATTGTGGAATAAATAAATAGGTAAATAAAGATGTGTATATATAAGAGGAAAATGCACCCTCCTGTGAAATCCATGTGTTAATTGCCTTTATAATGTACCTTTTGCCACATGCTTGTGATTCCTTTCATAAATTCTCCTGAGACTGCATCTTAAATTGCAGAACTCCAAGTGTGTGGAATTTTAACATACACAGCTTGGTGGGTTGACCTTGGCTGGAGGCCAGCTGCCCACCAAGCCACTTTACCACTCCTCTCTTCAGCAGGACAGGGGCTCGTGGGTCAAGACAAAGGCAGTTTCATAAATCAAAAGGCTGTGCATGGAAGCAAAAGAAAACAAAAATATTCATTATCTATTTCCCATCAGCAGGTGATGTGCAGCCACTTATGGAGAAGCAGGGCTCCAGTATGTGTAGCTGTTGCTCCAGAAGACAAATGTCATAAATAATAAATGCCCCCTCTACGTGCTTTCTCCTTTCTCTCAGTTTCTTCTTGCTGAGCAGACGCCATACAGTACGGAACATCCCTTTGGTCAGTTTGGGCCAGCTGTCCTGGCTGTGCCCCCTCCCAAGATCCTGCCCACCCCCAGCCTGCTGGTGAGGAGGAATGCTGGAGGGACAGCCTTGGTGCTGTGCCAGCGCTGCTCAGCAGTAGCCAAACCCTGGTGTGTCACCGACACCTTGCTGGCTCCCCATACACAGCACAGCGCTGTGAGGGCTGCTGTGGGGGAAGTTAAAGTCATCTCAGCCAGGCCCAAGACAACAGCATGGAGTGTATGCCTACGTGTGTTTATACCATTTCTCTATCTCCCCTTCCCCACTGAGATACTGAGAATGATTCAACACAGAGGAATGTAAGAGTCTAGCTCACTTTTCCATCACTAGTTGGGATAAAAATATCATCTATTGAAACTGAAGCCTTATCTATCTGTGTCAGTTACTGGTTAGATCCTGCTTGCCTTGTGCAGAATTCAGTAGGAAAAGCTCTTTGTGGGAATGAGGCAGAAAAACTGTAACACGAGGATATTTTTAGAACTTTCTAAACTTTTTAGACATTTTTAGTTGCCTGTGTATGTTTCAGACTGGCTGATTGTGGAGTATAGTACAAGGTTGTACAAACCTTTATTTTTTAAGATGATCTGTACGAGTTGCTCATGGCTTCACAGGGAACCTCAGAAAGCACAGAAGAGTAGCTGAAAGCTGTTTTAAAAACGAAAAGATACATTGGTCAAATAGATGGTTTGAACATCCAATAAAGTGAAAGCTTGAAGGAAAGACTAAGAGAAAGGCCTAATCACAGCTGTGGATCATCATCTTCCAAATGGATCTGCCAATACTGGTCTCTTTTATAGGTACATTTTACAGGTGATAATTCTTGTCCTTTACCCACAGATATATGTCTTCAGTTTTGGAAGATGTTTTGAATATTTTCTCTGGGAAGAAAAAGTTTCTACATGTATCTCCCTGTGCATTCTTTTTATTTGTGGCAACAGGCAATGTCTTCACAGTTATGCATCTCAAAACCCAGTCTGATCTCTATTGAGCGGCATTGATGGAAGTGAGTTAGGAAAATTATTACCTCTGAAAAATGAAGTCGTGAAAAGATAGTGTATCTGACATAATAGTGGGGATTTGTTTTTGAGACTGAAACTCATTTTCAAATGGAGGTCAGAGTATCGTAAGGTTTTCCCTGAGCCCGTCTTTCATCTCACCTTGTACGGTGTGTTTTGGTTTTATTTGTGTAATGCATTTAAATAATTTTTCGTGATGCTTGTTTCGTTTGAATAAACATGTTTACTGAGCTTACGATGAGGTTGCTGTGAGGTTAGGAGGTAATGCAAATTTTGAAGCTTCACCAGGAATATAAGTTTACTGACCTGTGTTTAATAAACAAGAGCAATGATTTATTACAAGAGACCTCAGTGACAGCTGTAGGAGTTTTTTTTAACGATAGGGATTCAATGCAAAATCATGAGTCTGACATTCAACAGTCAGTCTCTGTCCTGGTTTGCTTTTGCAAGGTCACTCAATGTCACTAAGGCTCCTCTTCTCCTCACCCGGGGACAAGTACCCTGAGAATAATATTCCTGACTAATATTTTGACATTATTCTGTTTCAAAATTCTCAGCCTACACAGGCACTCCTGGAATGTGAAGCGAAAGCCTGAAACGTGTTGACTCACCAACCACACAAGCGTGCTACAAAATTATGCATTAGCTTACACTGATTAAAATTGGTCTCATCTAAACAAATTAAGGGATCTGATCTCTCATCCATATGCATGGATAATTCTCATTAATGCTAATAGAGGATATGTGCATACATGGATGGGAGAGCAGACCTCTGAGACGAACTGTTCAGTTTCAGTTTGGTTTGTTTTCTACAACCGCAACAAAACATTCAGTGTTAAGTGTTTCAATAATTTAGAGAAAGATCAGAGGGGAGAAGGGTCAATAATGTACCTTTCCTTGTACCTTACTGTGGTAAATAGATAAAACAATATATCCTATGTCTTGTAAGCTGGGAGGCAAGTAGTATTTTTTACCTGCTGACTTTTTATAGTATCTACTAACAAATACAGATAAATATGCCTGTGTTTTCAGACAGAAACAAGGAAAACACCAAAAGCAATAATGCTGCAAAGTTTCATTCTCCCAAAACAGTGAAACATTGATTTATATTGAATTGCTTAATGCGATCTTCATAATTTTACTAACTATAAATACCATTTACTGTATTTGAGCATATTCCTGTGCTGCATACAGCATATCAGCTGTAATGTCGTCTAAAGAACTCCTGTGATTTAGTCATTTGATATTCAGTTGTGTTCTCAGAACACAGTCTGTCAAAACATTTTAAGTATTTGTATAATACTATAAAAAGTGTCGTGCATATGTTATCAGACAGTAGGAGCTTAATTAGCATTCTTAACAGCCTGAGCTACTCTGGGATAGAGCAAGAGGTGCACAGTATGAGAACTGATGCCTCAAGAGAGTTCGTTCTCTGGGTACCAGGTCTTTAAAACAAACACCACTGGGAACGTGCTCGAATTGTTTGGATTATCTGGATTGCTTGAACTGTAAGAATTGCTGAGTAGGAATGGATTGATTCATGAGTACTGCAACACATCAGTTACAGGGTTTTGGCAGTGCTGGTACCTCGATGACTGCTCTAGGTGCAGTGGAAACCTCAGAAAGCTCAGGATCTCTTCTTTTCTGGAAAGCTTCAAAAAATTACCATGCGCATCTCTGTCCTTCTTTTAGGCACAACATGGGGGGTCTCTGGTATGCTACTGGCCATCTGTGCTTAGGATGCTAGTGGGAAACTAAACTACAGCGTATGATCGGGGCTTACGGAACTGAATATTTTAGATTAGTTGTCATGGGTGAGGTAGTCACAGGGACAGAACCACTCTGCTTAGTGGCATATAGTGTAAAATGTATTTATAAGTAGAACCAGATCTCTGTGTAAGGATGTTCTCCATGAGGGGCTATTTTTTTCACTGTTTATTGCTTTCTAACGTAGCTGGTTGGTATAAGCCACTGATAGCTTCCTTGGTCACATCACCCAAGGCCAATTTCTTTTATTTTCTCCATAGCTAAAGCCATCTGGACATTGTTACCTGGGTTACTGTAATCTCCTGGCTTCCTGCTCTCAATGTATTACCAGGGTGCAAATTTATTATGAGTTCATCTGTGCTTCTCTGTTTCTTTTCTGTGCATACCTAATCACTAGAGCAGGTCAGGGCTTTGAGGTAAGCCCCTCCATAACAATTATCTGTGCTTGGTTTGTTTTCATAACACATGCCACAGTCATGTAACAGTTCAGGCTGGGCACTGGGCAAGTGCAATCAAGGTCTCAATTACTGTAGTGGTGCTTTCAGGTAGGCTTTACCCTTTTGCAATTACCATATTTTGGGAACGTACTCTGAACTTGCCAATGAGGGAGTGAGACCTTTCATGCGTTTCTGATTTAGAAAGATGTACAGTGAAGTGATACTTCTTCACTTCCCCAATTCCTTTAACTTAGACCAGTTTGTAACTTAAAAAAAATATAATTTGTTATACAGCATCACCAGAGTCATCTAGACAATTTTTGAAAGGTTTGGGATCTTGAGTCCTGCATTAAGGTTAAGGACAGGGTTGTTTTGTTTGTCTTGCATTAGTCTATAAAGGCACCAACTCCCATGAATTAGCAGAAGTAACAACAATGTGTTTGGGTGGCAACAGAGCCTTTGAAACAGGGTTCTGTTCTGTACGGTGCTTCATGGTCGTTTGAGGAGGTCACTGTCAATCTTAAGCGGTTAAAAAACCTCAGGTTAACACCTTGGTGCAGTAAGAGGTGAATAATATGGATGTGAAACATAGTCAATAATCGCTTCCATAGTGCATGACCCAAAAATGAATCAGTTACTTTTCTACAGCAGTTTAGAATGTGTTCTGCCAGAGGAAAGGAAAAACAAAAAAAAAAAAAGGAAACCTTGTATGAAATAGGCTTAAAATGACTCGTGTGTGGCAAAAGCATTTATTTATTTTTAAATCAGACCTATGTAGTAAAGTGTCACAAAAGTTAAAATGGTACCACACTATGCAAATACATACAACAGTAAATATTGACAAATATTTGTCCCTCATAGAAATTAGTCTTCATTTGGATAATTATTATTTAAACTCACACAAACCAGAAAACATTCGCCTGGCTAACTACAGTGAATAAAGAATCTTAACCAATGCCTTCTAGTGGTGAATTGGAAGACTGTTCTGTATGTACAAACATGAAAAGAGTGGAGCATCTTAAACCATTCAGTGCTTTGAAAAGTGCTCACATGATGGGATGTGAATACCATGTTGGGGAATTTATACTTAGAAAAAAAACTGATTAAAATTGCAGGTTTTGTAGTGTGTATTTCCTGCAAATGTGTCAGACCTGGTTGTGGCTTAGAGCATAGATGTTTGAAGAAATTCTGGTTTACCAAGGACTAGAATGGCACAGAGAAAGGGGAATGTCCGTATTTTGTTGTACAAGGTCAGCCAGTTCCTGACTTTTGGGGCAGAGGAGGGAGTAATTAAGTAATTAAGGCATAAAAATTAAAAAGAAGAGGAATTATTTAGGATGAAGAAGAGATATGAGCTACTTCCATTTGCTTTGTGAATGAGAGATGTTCTGTGCTGCTGAACTCCCAGGTATGGGACAGATGCCTCCTGCCCCAGGGACATCTGAGGAGCATTTCCTTTGATTAAACATGTGTGCTGGGCTGGTGGGCTGTCAACATCTTCCCTCACTTCCTACTTTAGGGCTGGTTTTAGGTAGTTCCAACTCTGTGCTATTGTATTCCTGAAGGCTGCCTCTAACCAGGTTCTGCAGAGTTTCGTTTATGATTACAGAAAGGCTATGATGGAGCTGGTTTTGTCTGGGAATTACGAGGCAGAAGAAAGTTAAAGCTAAGTTAGACTGTAAAGACACATGTAATTCCTTTTCCTGTTGCCTTGCTGGAGGAAAAAAACCAACAAAACAAAACAAAACCCAAAACACTCTCCATGTATTTAGTTTTATTTTTCCTTTTGATTATATGGTCTGTTTCTCATATTCTAATTCTCTTCTCAAACAATTGGCTATATATTGTGGAAATCTGTCTTCTTCCAGGAATTTAAATCAGGCAAAACTGTGAATGTGCTGTAGATTCTAGAGAAATACAATTCCGATCCAACTACTCATATAATTTATTAAAACTACATCCCTTAATCTTATCTTTAAAACAAATATGCATGCTTCATTAATTGACCAAAATAAATCAGTGGCAAAAATGCAGCTTTTGCAATTTTCCTTTAATAAGGAGAAAACAAGGACAAACAAAAGCAGAATGAGAGGTTCATGTGGGAGATTGTAAATTGATTTTTTTTAGATGGAACATGAGGTTTGCATTTCTGTTCAATGCTTGCTCATTGGAGTATTTGTGCTGCTACAAGAACAACATGCTGCTAACAAGATGAGTTACAGAATGTTTTATAGTCATTCTTATGCATCCATAGTAATGTGAGATGTCATTGAAGAATATGAAAAATTCAGGAATACAATATTTATGGTTGGTTGTTTTAAAATGAAGATGGGTATTTAGATCAATATGAAGACTTATGACAGGCTTAATAATTTGTTATACTTTTGAATGAGAGTAAGCCCTTAGAAAGGCAGGAGAGATGGGTTTGGGATTTTTTTATATTTTTTTCCTGCAGTATACAGTGCACACTGGTTTATATTCAATGGAAATTTTATCATTTCCTAATCTTACACTAATGCTTTAATTACCATTCTTCAATCAGATCCATGAATCCCTTCTGCTCCCATAGAATCAGATAAGCCTTAATTGTCTTATAGGTAATATAAAAAATACATTCATACAAACTTTTTTTGTGGACTTAGATCATTTGGTTATAACATTTTTGAAGATGTCCTTTTTCTTACACTGTAAGCCTGTTTTTTCCTCTCAGTTATACTTAGGCAAAGCAAATTTTTTCATAGATGTAGTTAAGGTTAGAGGTGTTCATTAGCAGCTGAATTTCCTGCTGCTTCAGTGATGGCAATAGGATGAGCTTTTTAAATGGCAGGGTTATTTGTCATTCAGCATTATTCCTTTAGCTCTTTATATATTTAAAAAAAAATCCCACAAAAATAGCACTGAACTGGATAATTTGGCTTGTGATTGGCAGACAGTCTGGGAGCCAATATATCTTTCTTTTCTTCAGTCCAAAAGGTACTCCACTGTGAGGATATAATTTTTAGTATGCAGTTCTTTTTAAGTGATATAATTTGGACTGCCTACATTTAGGCACTAAAGTATTTATAAATGAGGTACTTAATAACTTTATTCTTTGGTATGCCATTTGAAAAAGGTGGGCAAGACAATTTTTGTATACTGGAATGCTGTATAAAGTTTGAAAGGAAAAGTGAAGCCTTCTGACACAGTTCAAAGCCATATTAGGATATAATGAATATGATTTATGAAAGAAGTAATACAGAATCTTCACAATAATATTATGGGTGATGTCTTAACTTGAAACTAGGTTTATAATTGACACCATGGTTCAAATTACTAAATTCTTGCACTGATTTCACTCACTTAGATGAGTGCCACTTAGATGGTGCCAATGTCTGAAAATTTCTGCTTACACGGGAATTTTCTTGAGTGTTTTTCCTAGTTTCAGAAAGAGAGAGAAAACAAGATAAATGTTTTTAGGTCTTGCCAACTATTCTGTTCAATTGCTTTCGTTTCAGAGAAAAAGCAAAAACTTGGACTTTTTAAAGTTCTTGATATTGTTTAGATTTAATAGATTTAATGGCGTATTTGAAGTCCTGTGATGCTTGAATGGTATTTTTTCAATGATCCTTCGTGGGCTAAGCTAAAATGTTTAGTTCTATGAGAAGTCAGGAGTCTCCCAATGGTACAGTGAGTTATGGTAATACATATATCAGGCATTTGAAAAGAAATGAAAAGTAAATTAAAACAGGCTTCTTTATTCTAGAATAGTATCATGTTGGAAGCAGCTTAAGTCCAGTATTTTGTCAAAGACTTCATGGGACTTTTTTGAAGGACTAGTAACACGTAAAATTCTCTCAAAGTCTTGCTGCAAAGCTTAGTTGAGGGGGATAGCGGGAATTTGCCTGAAGTCAGTGGTTTTGTTGGTAAGCTGAGTTGTGTCCTGGCTCTGGCCAGGCCGGGGTTAATGCTCAGGCCCGGGCCAGGTGAGCCGGGCCGGGCCGGCCGCTATTCCACACCACGTGACGTCACGCCCCTATAAAGGGACTGGCCGGGAGGGGCCCGGGGCTGCTCCGGGACGGTCTCGCTGCGGGCTGCGCCTTTGGTCTGTCGGGTCGTCAGTCGGTAAAGTACTGCGTTTGTTACCGCGGTTGTTTACATCCCGGGATAATTATTGCAGCCCTATTGTCATTTCCCCTCTCCCTTTGTCGGCCCATTAAACGGCCGTTATCTCAACTCGAAGCCATTTGCCCTTTTGTTGCCTCACTCTGCCCCGTGTTTTGCTGCCGGGGCGGTGAGCGAGCGGCTGCGGGGGGCTCGGCTGCCGGCTGGGGCTGAACCACGACAGTTGCCAGCCTTTGGACTGGAGTCTGCAAAAGCCCTGTCTTGTCACAACTCCTGGTACAAAATCAGGCTTGTAGTCAGGGCAGTAGAAACTCTAGCTTCCGTCTTTGTAGATCTGGTCTTCCCTATCATGAGACAAAATGACATTTCCCATTCTGCCAGGAGCTTCTAACTCCATCGTATCCAGGGAAGATTGTTCTTCCTTCCCTTCCTCCCTTCTTTTCCTCTCTCACTTCCACTTTCCTTCTCTTTCTCCTGCTCTTTCTTCCACTTTTTTTCCATTTTTGTAATATAATTCCCTATACCCCAGTCCCTTATTCATATGCCAAGGCTTAATTTTGATTCCTTATTTTTCTGCATCTTTCCTAATTTTTAAATATCGAAAATACAGGAGCCTTGCTTTCAATGTCCTGGAATTGGATATTGTCACATAAAACTTTTGTTTCTTTTTTTTCTGTTTTATAACTCCAACTACCCTAGTGACTTGCTGAGGACAGACAGATTTTGTAGTTTTTGTAGAATTTAATATATGAGCAACTATGAGCCAAGCAGCAGATCTATTACCTATGCATGTGATGCACTCATCAACGTACCGGTGCAGATTTGAATAACCCTGTGAGATTTGAATTGGGAAGAGTGGTGAGAGGGAGGGTGGCCATTCGGCTCCGCAGGATGTTCACAAGGGCAAGGTCTTGGTGTGTTTGAAAGCATCAGGAAACCCGATCATCACCCCCCTGCAAGCCCCTGCTCTCCAGGCCGACTGATCCCTGTTCATCTGCTGCTGCTACTGACACCACACAGATTTGACTTGTCTCTAATGCAACAAAGCTGTGGCAGGTCAAGCACCCTGCTGCCCCAGTGTACCCCGCTGTGCCAGGTCTGAGGCTGGCTCAGATCAATGGGACTGCTCACGTGCTTGAAGTTAGGGCTGGCACTGAAGCACTTTTCTGAATCAGAGGCTTAGCATGCTGATTGATGTCTGTTCATCATACCTGCATTCTTCAACGCGTTCTCTGTCTCTTTTGGTTTATTAATTTATTGTTGTAGTCCTGTACCAGTGATCCAAATATCCCTTATACCTTATATTTCAGTGATGGAAGCATATGTTGGAAGCGTGATAACATTAAGAATGGCCAGTTTGTTGGGGCATAGATGCCATAGATCAAAGCTGAGCTTTCACTGTAAATCTAGGGGAAATTAAATTTTGAATGACTTATGGCTTTGTTTTCAACTCCAAATACTCCAGCAGGATTTCAAGTTAGACTGTTTCAACATTCATGCAGTCAAATGGTTGCATAATACAAAAGCACAAATCTAATCCCTAGAAAAGGATTTTTTTATTGTTGGGGTGGGGATTTTTTTTATTAAATTTCAGAACTTTAAGACAGAGGGGTTTAAATTTTTTTATAATGAAACAACAGAAAAAAAGCACACAGACTTTTGGTTAAAAGCAAGGTCTGTTTTCACTAGCAAAGCCTGTAACAAGGGGAGGTAGAGTATTTGAATGGTACATTCTGTTACAGAAAAAAATACATCCTAGTGTCCTGAAACCTTTTAAAATGAACATTGGTTACTAATTAGCCCTAGATAGTAGTGTTGGACTACTCCAATGTCCACAATAAAATTGATCTTGAAAGTTAAAATGTCGTGAAAATATCAAGTTAACAACAGTTATGAAACATATAATTACAGAAAGGACTGAGATTTGTTCGACAGAACAATGCACAAAGAAAATCAGCTGTAAAGATAAAATGTCATAGAGCAGAATAAAAACCTGGAAACTATCAAAATGGGTTTGCTTTTTAACTTTTTCAGGGAGAGACTATTGTAGTATATATGATTTGAAGGTGAATAGGCAGTCTAATTAATTTAAACCAACTTTTGTTGTTACTCAGGGGACAGATTTTAATTCTTTACACTAATTTTCTCCACTCGTTATTGGTGGATGAATTGTTTTGTGTGTTGAGTCTTTTTCTGTCTCTGATAATGAAGTCTTTTCTCTTAATCAGAAGGTTCTTTTATGATATGCTGAAGAGTAGGTGTTCCACCAGGGCAGTATTTTCTTATGAAAGAAAAAGTTATCAGCACTTTTCTTATCAATAATGACAGCCTTGATACAGAAGTATGTGTCAGATGCAATCCAAAGATCCATGGCTCTGGGAAGAATGAATGACAGTTGACTTTAGGTTTTAAGACTGGCTAGACAGTTCTCTATAGTTCTTCTGAGAGAGCTGCATACAGCCAGAAAGAGCAGTAGTGATGACATGAACTGAAGTGAAGCCTAATTAAAGCCACTGCTGTCAACAATTCAGCTTCACCAGGACGTTTTCTCTTTACTTCTCTTGAAGTTACAGGTCTCACCTGAGTGAAGCTAACCATTAGACTACATATGTTAGATGCACTCAATTTCCATTATTATTGAATGTATTTATATAATGTAACTATGCATATAGTATATATGTATGCATCATTAAATACATTCACAGTCTTCAAAATGAGGTTTAGATTGTGGTTTTGGTGAACCAGAAAGCATTATAAATAAAGTGCTCCACATATGGGAAGCAGAACAGTTACACTGCAGCAGATCCAGGCTTCTTTGAAGTGCTCTGAATGTGCCACCACCCTCTGTCCCTCCGAAATGCAAAGTGGTTGATCAAAGCTTACTATATTTCAAGAGCTGAACATAAATTTTTGAAGCTTCTTGTAGAAGCTGTATTGCATCCAGCTCTGGGGTCCCCAGTACAAGAAGGACATTGAGCCAGTGGAGCGAGTTCAGAGAAGGCAACAAAGTTGATCAGAGGGACAAAGCACCTCTCTTACAAGGACAGGCTGAGAGAGTTGGACTTGTTCAGCCTAGGGAAGAGAAGGCTCTGGGGAGTCCTAATTGCAGCCTACCAATACCTGAGAGGGGCCTACAGGAAAGCTGGTGAGGGACTGTTTATCAGGGAGTGCAGTGATAGGACAAGGAGGAATGAGTTTAAACTAAAAGAGGGGACATTTAGATTAGGAAGAAATTCTTTCCTGTGAGAGTGGTGAGGCGCTGGAACAGGTTGTCCATGGAAGCTGTGGAGTCCTCATCCCTGGAAGTGTTCAAGGCCAGGCTGGATGGGGCGTTGGGCAACCTGGTCTAGTGGAGGGTGTCCCTGCCCATGGCAGGGGGCTTGGAACTAGATGATCTTTGAGGTCCCTTTCAATCCAAACCATTTTAGAATTCTATAAAGCACTGAAGAAAACTGCATGTAAACTGTGATTCCCTTCTCAGTCACTAAAATGTTACGTCCCGTAGTTTGGTTATTCTCCATTGTGTGTCTCATTTGTCAGCAAAGGAAGTGTGTTGAGAGAACATCAAAATCCACTAGTACTCCTTTTTTGAAAAAAAAAAAAAAAGTGAAATAAGACATGATTCTGGCAATTACACCTGAGTGAGCAAAAAATCCTGGAAGGTGATTATTTTCATTTCAGTGGTGTTTTTATGAAATCTTGTAATCTAAACACAGATGCACAAACATTTTAAATAGATATTTAAACAATTTTCATATTCTTCCTAATCTGAGATCAATTTCCATCTCACAGCCAAGGCCCAAAGTGTAGAATGCTGGAGATGCATATCACTGTGATGACTGATTAACACTGTAAATGTTGTAATGCCGACTAAATGAAGTACTGCACATTTTTAGATTTAATTTAGAAAGCTTTGTCTCTGAAGGTAAAAGGAATAAATAAACAATACATAGATGACGAATAAAGAAACAATACATAGATCCAGGCTCAGCTATTCAGTAGCCTTCTGTCTTTCTCATCCCAAATGTTTCCTTTTTGTTTGATTCGCTTTGGAGGGAAATTTCAGGTCTTAAGGAGGTGTGCAGTTCAAAGAGGATGAAAGTTTTATGCACTGTATTAGCTGCTTGCTGCATATTTAATTAACTAGAAATTAGCTGCCTACTGTGACTTGATGATATCAGAAGTGGACTGCTAGAGTTTTATCTTTAGTGTCTTAATAGGACAGCTGTGCTGTACATGCGTAGGTACAATCATTTAATGTTACTGTTAAAAGAGATTATTTGTTAAAACAGATTTTAAATCCTTTTGTGAGCATGAGAGGAAACAGTGAAAACTGAGCTGTTTTCAGCTCAGTACACTGATCGTTTGCAGTTATATTTTTGAGTAATGCTGGACATGGTTTAGAATTTATAGCCTACAACCCCAAGTGTTTTCTTAATAGTTTAACTCTTAAAATTTAACTGTAAATATTTGGAAAAACATATAGACCACTTCCTAGCTACTTCTGATGTTAGCATTCTTTCACATATATATTTTAATATCCTTACCACTTTCGTACTTTACAAAATGTGAGTCATAACATAACTTTTTTTTTTTCTTTTCAGTGAGTGGATTCTGAGGTGTTTATGCTTACCTCCCCTTCTTGCTAGCTTTTCTCTACATTATCATATATAAGTGGGAAGTCAATGAAGCAAAGCAGTAATACCCCCTGTGTAGACAGACATCTGCAACAGCTGCTGTCTGTCTCCCTCTTCACTCACGTGGCCCCTTAGACGTGAACAGTGTTGATTTCATTGTCATGGTGGTCTGCTCCTTATGGCCTTTTCTTCTGTCTTGTTTTGCCTTCTTTTGCAAATGGTTACTTGGGAAGACAAACGTCATCACTCCGAACGCCACTGCTCTCCCTTCCTCTTCCCCCAAGCCCCTTATAAACCGAGCATGATGCTATATGGTATGGAATGTCCCTTTGGTCAGTTGGGGTCAGCTGCCCTGTCTGTCCCCTCCCAACTCCCCGCACACCCCCAGCCATCCCGCCGGCGGGGCGGTGCGAGAAGCAGCGAAGGCCTTGGCTCTGTGTGAGCATCGCTCAGCAACAGCAAAACCATCTCTGCACTATCAGCGCTGCTTCCAGCACAAACCCAAACACAGCCCCATGCTGGCTGCTGTGAAGTAAATTGACTCTCTCAGCTCAAACCAGGACAGGGCATCACATAGATGTAATGACATCATGTCATATTGGGGAATTTCTGTGCATCTAGTCACATAAGCAGATAGTGATCTATATATATCCATCATGTGAGGGACAAGGCAACCTGATTTTTAGTTTCATGAAGTTGCTTCTTCTGGTCAAGTAAAAGATCAGGAAATATTTCCTTGAAAATTAGCATAAGAGGCTACGTGGCTTCCTGAGTCATATGAAGGTCTGTGTATGAGGAATTTTGCAGATGAATTTAAGATGGATGATGAAGAAAACATGAGAAGACATGAAAAAAATCGCTGAAAGAATAATCCAGCTCATGACTGTATAGTTCAGTCCTGTATATCAAAGAAGTCATACACCTTGATTTAAAATTTGAACCTTATTTCATCCGTGTGTAGTTAGATTCGGAGCTGCTTCTTTTTGTTTTAATGCCACCTTCCTATCAACGTACATTCACAAAAAATTTCACGCATAGTCTAGCTAGTCATGAATAATCTGAATTATCATCTGTAACTTTATGGACTGATATAAAACTAGGTCACTTTACAGTATGTATAGTATTGTGTGCAAAACTGAAAGAATAAGGATTTGAGAGAGATGCTATGTGATAGATACTCAGTGCTCAAAAACCACAATGTAGATTCTCACTACAGAGAAATGAGACAAAAAGGCAACATGGGAATGTGTGTTCTGCTCCACCTGCATCTGACTTTGCGCTGTTAGCTTTAACTAGAAATTTAAAACAGAATGTAAAGTAGAAACTACTTACGATCAGTTCTTTGAATTTGTGTCATTGTTATATCTCAGTACAATAAAGGTAACTAGAAACATCAATGACCTGAGCTTTTCTGAGGTATAAAAGCACTTTTACCTGAAGTTGCTTTTAACTGTCCTTGAGTCAGTCTGATTTGGCCAGATCTACTGCAGATTTTGAAGAATGCGGTGTTCCGTTCTGTTCTCAGAAATATGACTTCAGGTTGTCCCAAGGGGTTGGGAAGGATTAATGCCCATTTAAATGAATCCATAACTATATATGGAAGAGATAAAAAAGAATAAACAAGACATTTTGAGACACTATCTAGACTTTCTAAATACATGTGCCAGAGTGCTCTGCTTGGGTTTCAAAAACATTCCTATCACTTGTTCCTTACTTGTTCCTACAGGCTATTTTGCACATTATATGCACCTGGCCATGAGATTTGTTATATTTTTCTCAAAAGGTGAAAATCCTGGCTAGGAAACCAGCAAATAGAATTCAGAACACTACCAACAACTCCAGACGAAATAGGCAGAAGTGCACAGACAGTTCAGAATTGGAAACCATAAAACCCTAACGTTTGAGTAAATACAAGCCTGTCTGGAAAAAGATGGAAGCACTGTAACAGGCTACTGTTTTACAAGGGGTGAGGGTGTTTAGAGGCTGGAAAAAGGGGAATACTTTGGGAAGGGAAAAATTCTACTGAGCTGTAACTGATCAATATTACGACTAAAATGGAATAGATTGTCTGCATAGGGAAAACACTTACTAATTTCAGATTAGGCCCTTCTACATCAGAGAGAGTGAAATAGTTACCAAGCAGATGACAAGGGAGTAAGAAGATAAAATTCATTGTATATAGTGGCAATTTTACTCATATTATTAAAGTATCTGAAGTACATGTGTAAGGTAATAAACTGGAGAAAGAGTGGCAGCTTGTAATAACATCCTGGTAAAAGACCTGGAATTGTCAAGAGACTGTTTTTATTACATTTTATTACACGATTCATGTAACTAGGGAGTTCCCCTTTCCCTGGGGAAAAGTGAAATTCCATAGTTAAGATTTTTGAATAATGAGCAGATGACACGTAGTAAGTATTTATTTTTAACCTGTTCTAAAACAAAAAGAAACACAGAAGCAACCACCTGTACCTCCACAACAAAATTATGATAGAATTCTTTCCATATATAGAGAGCAAAATGATTAAAGAAATGTGAAAAGGAAGATTTTAGTTTTTTTAACTAAGAAAGAAGAAGTTCTAGGAGATAAGCTTTTTCAATACTTTTCTTTTAAAAAAAGAAATCTTCAGATTACTTTTTTGGTTGCTTTTGACATCTAGAGTATCTTCTGGGAAAAGTTACTTTTTTGATATAATAGAGAACATACTCAACATTTAATCTGAGAGGAAGAAACAACTTGAGGAGGATGACTAGAGATTCTGAACAGCCCTGGGAAGAGTTAAAAATTTAGACCATATGAAACACAAATAGGGAAACAGTAAGTAGGGAAAGTGGAGGAAAAAGTAATGAGGAAAATGGTAAATAAAACAAAATATACAAATATATCTCAAGATATTTAAGTTCATTTCTGGAATACCTGCATTAGCAGTATATGGGTACAACACATTCATGGATTGTTAAATACAGGGATAAAACACTTTTTTTATTCTGGAAGATACCTGAGACATAAAATGAAACTTTCAGTAAGGATTTAAAGGGGTCAAGACCTTCCTATTTTTATAGAAAGCAATGTTCAGGTTGTCTGTTGATTCTTCCAAGTAGGATATTGACACCGATATTCTGTCTGGTGTTTTTGCACCTCAAAGACAAGCTTTTACTTTGGTAATTAAAATGTGAACAACAGCTGAAAAGAAGCATATTCAAAATGAGAGAGGGATTTCAGCCATGATCCATGAGAAAGTATAAATATGTATTTTAATAAAAGGTTAATAAAGATTGCTGAAGCTGGTGAAAAGATCTTTCAGAGTGTGAGATTTTG
The DNA here is from genome assembly GCA_013399095.1 of Psophia crepitans. Lineage (NCBI taxonomy): Eukaryota > Metazoa > Chordata > Aves > Gruiformes > Psophiidae > Psophia > Psophia crepitans. Next base: position 188,223 of record VWZZ01000909.1, on the reverse strand, counting down.
GACAAATCGTGGAGACCACTCTTTACAACATTTTAGATGTCATGGACCAAAGATGGGAGCTTGATTACAGACCTGTCATTCAGTACAGTGCAACTGAGCATTAAACACTGCAGGTTGTGGTTAAGTCATTAGAGCCTGGGACTTTATATATATTCCATCAAAGTTTCCTCATATGTCGCTGTTACTACAAAGTAAGATTTTAAACAAAGACAGCAGACTTGCAACTGTGTCATTGCAGAAAAACATATTTTCATAACATGGCAAGAAGGTTATTTGAATTGCAAAAAGAAAAAAGAAAAGTTTGACCTATTTATACAAACCTCAGGTGCACAAGGAAATAGAACAAGAAGCTGTAAAAATCCATCGCACAGGCCAACAGTGAGAGCCTGAACTGGTGGTTAGTAAACCAAATAATACCTCTTACTCAGCAGTTGTAACACTCCTTGCTTCCAAAGGAACAGTGTCGGTCTAAACATTTCTTACCATCTTGCTAGAAACCTTTTCACTTTCATTCAGAGTATGGAAGAATCACTCTGAAATGAGATCTCATAAAAGACAAGATGCAGTTTTTGGCTTTAGCACAAGCAGAGAAACACAGAAGTATAAAAAAATATCCGGCAACCTGTAAGGAAGTAGAGTCGTGTAGTTTTCAGCTGCTGTCCTGTAGTGTCATACACTGAATTAGCAAAATGACAGGTTGCCAATAAGACTGAAATAATCCCATTCTAGGGCAGCATAAGCAGTATGAGCAAAGATATAATCCATTTGTTGGGCTGCGTCTTCTGCTGGTAATGGAAAGTATGCAGCTAACTGACTCCTAATTTAAAAAAAAAAAAGAAAAAAGACAAGCTAGCTAGTTACGTTTTATCTGTGCTGGGCATGCCCAGTTAGCTAAGAATACATTATACAAACCTGAGTCTTTTGAAAGGCTTATGGAAGGCAGACAAGAAAAGTAATGCTCAGAATGTAGGGTTTTAATCACCACCTTCTTCATCTAAAGAATTACTCTCACACTTCTATTATTGATATGGTCTTTTCCATTTAGTAATACAGGAATGAAAAAATTATTTTGACACTTCAGTTTGAGATTTCATGCAGTAAAGTACAGAAGGTCTTGTGTAAAAATGTAAAAATTGACCATAGGCTTTTGTGGGAGTAATCCACATAATTCACACAAAAAATAAAGTGCCAATGATCTTAACCACGTACTAATGAAGGTGAAAGATCCAGATCTGCTTATCATTGTACAGGTAAAAGCTAGGTTTAGCCATGAGAAGAAGTTGACAGTGGCTTAGAAAATGACATTGAAGATCAGTCACCGGAGAATGACTAATTACTAACATATTTTATCTTAATAATAATAATGAGCTACATATCTGTATAACATTGAAATATTTGTCATGTATTTTTGTTAGTATAGAAGAAAAAAAATACAAAATCAGTAGTTTATTGAATATATGCCACAATGAAGTGTATCAGTGGTTCACCAAAGGAAGAGAGGGGATGAAATTTCTCTCTGAGTAAAAAGTTGTTAACTGGTCAGTCAAGCACAGGATATAAAACACACATATCTAAGGAAGCATAAAAGTTCTTGTTTTATTTAAAAAGCACAGTCAGCTGATTTCCGGTGTAGATGGCAAATACAGTAATTTTCCAGAAGAAAGACTGTATCTGCCTGGGTGCTTTGGGAGAATTAATGGGGGAGCATGGCTATAGGAATGCAACATTTCACCAAAAGGTGATGATTTTTGATGGAGGCAGTAAAGCAGAGATTCTTTCCAAGAGTGCTGTATGAGGTATAAAGTAAGGAAAAGATTGTGAATACCTTAATGCCATCTTCCCTGCGAGAGCATAGCAGCTATATCTGATTTTGAGAAGTGGAGAAAGAACCTTCTGATTTAACCTTAGTTACATACACCAAGTTTCCTGTTTGAACACATTTATTAGTTTGGATGAAGTGAGAAAAAAAAAAGTTTTATTTTGAAAGACGGTGGAAATATGCATTTTACTTTCCGTTAAAGTAATTTTTAAATGTGTTGGTAACTGCTTACCACTAAGATTTTATGAACATAAGGATAGGATGAACCTAAACCTTATCTCTCCACCACAGTGTTTGGGGCATCCAGCAGGTAATAGAGCAAGTCCCCATTTCATGTGCATAGATCAAGCACCGGAAACATCAGAAGAGCCAGAACGGTTTTCCAATTACTCGTTTGCCTGTAACAAACTGTACATAACATACTACTGGAATGCATGTGTGAATGCTGAGGATTCTCAAGGAGCATATCTTTTTTGCAGAGTAGATAGGATTTGTGTCTATTCTTCTAGGAAATAAATCATGGTTTATCCATCACATCAGTTACATGGAATCATAGAATCACAAAATGGTTTGGATTGGAAGGGACCTCAAAGATCATCTAGTTCCAACCCCCCTGCCATGGACAGGGACACCCTCCACTAGACCAGGTTGCCCAAAGCCTCATCCAACCTGGCCTTGTTCAGCTCACCTAATCCAGAACTTTACTATTTCTTGGCTTTTATGGAGATGGATCTTTTAGCAGGCTCTTTGTGTTACACAAGGAGCTGCACTGATGACAGCTTTCATGGGAGCAGAAAGGTATACACCAAGTCAAGTTCACTCCCCTTGGTGAATGGAAACACCCCCTTCCCTCCCCCTGAGAATCCCAACCTATCACAGTTGGTGGGACAAAAGTGCTGTTATAGGTTTGGTTTTGTTCTAGAAATTTAAATTAGGGAAACAGAAAATACAAGTTCTAAAGCTGAAGTAATTTTTGAGAGTTTGTATCACCTGGGTAAAAAGAGGCTGAATGGTCTGGTAGTAATATACAGTCTCTCTGGCAAGCAGTGCATAGCAGGGCAGATAGGTTTTCATAGTCATTGTATGTCCATACCTGAATTGTGAAAATTGCATATATTAAAAAAAGTAATCACTGTTATTTTAATTACAGTGTAGTTACAAAATAACAATTCCTTAAATTGCTACAACACTTTTTCTGGTTACTGAAACCAGTCAGGGACTTCATTTAATCGACATGTCAGTAATGTTTATAGAAATTGCTGTCTTAAGGGGAAGACAAATATGCTGTATAAGACATTGCTTGAAATCACTGTTTTACAATAGTTTCAATTTTTTAGTCCCCTAACATGTCCCATACAGAAAGCTTCATTAATTCATCTTTGTTTCTTCTTGGTTGGCTGTCAAAAGCAGGTATATCATTGAAGGCCAGTTATGATTCTTCTAGGATGAAACAGTCTTTAAATACACTAGTTGTGAGATGAATTTTGAAGTATGATGTAGTATTTATATTTTATAAATCAAACAACCACATCATGCCAAAATACTTGAGAGCAGAAACTGTGGCAACTAAGCACTTATCATCTTATGTGAAATCATTAGAATAGAATAGAATAGAATAGAATCATTAAGGTTGGAAGTGACCTCAAGGATCATCTAGTCCAACCATCCCCCCACCACCTATTACCCACTAAACCATGTCCCTAAGTACCATATCTAACCTTTCCTTAAACACCCTCAGGGATGGTGACTCCACCACCTCCCTGGGCAACCTGTTCCAATGCCCGACCACCCTTTCAGAGAAGAATTTTCTCCTCATCTCCAACCTGAACCTTCCCTGGCGCAACTTGCAGCCATTTCCCCTAGTCCTGTCACTAGTTATCTGCGAGAAGAGGCCAACCCCCAGCTCACCACAACTTCCTTTCAGGTAGTTGTAGAGGGCAATAAGGTCTCCCCTGAGCCTCCTCTTCTCCAGACTAAACAAGCCCAGTTCCTTCAGCTGCTCCTCATAAGACCTGTGCTCCAGCCCCTTCACCAGTTTCGTTGCCCTTCTCTGGACACGCTCCAGGGCTTCGATATCTTTCTTGTGGTGAGGGGCCCAAAACTGGACACAGTACTCGAGGTGCGGCCTCACCAGGGCTGAGTACAGGGGGACAATCACCTCCCTGTTCCTGCTGGCTACACTATTCCTGATACAGGCCAGGATGCCGTTGGCCTTCTTGGCCACCTGGGCACACTGCCGGCTCATGTCCAGGCGAGCATCAATCAGCACTCCCAGGTCCTTTTCCTCTACACAGCTTTCCAGCCACCCCGCTCCCAGCCTGTAGCGCTGCCTGGGGTTGTTGTGGCCAAAGTGCAGGACCCGGCACTTTGCCACATTAAACCTCATCCCGTTGGCCTCTGCCCAGCGATCCAACCTGTCCAGGTCCCTCTGCAGAGCCATCCTACCCTCCGGCAGATCGACACTTCCCCCCAACTTGGTGTTGTCTGCAAACTTACTGAGGGTGCACTCAATTCCCTCATCCAAATCATCAACAAAGATGTTGAAGAGGATGGGCCCCAGCACCGACCCCTGGGGCACACCACTCACGACCGGTCGCCAGTTGGATTTGACTCCATTCACCACCACTCTCTGGGCCCGGCCATCCAGCCAATTATGAACCCAGCGAAGAGTGTACCTGTCCAGACCATGGGCCGCCAGCTTCTCCAGGAGAATGCTGTGGGAGACCGTGTCAAAGGCTTTGCTGAAGTCTAGGTAGAGAGGTTGGTTTGAATGAGTAGACTTATCTTTGTATGAATATGTGGAAGTTTTCTGACCTGCAAGCCCACTGCAGGTTTTGAGAATGAGAAATACCTAAAGAGCTGGTTTTCTCTTTGAGAGTTCCGAGAGGTAGTTTGTGCAATGGCTTCTTGAGCTACAGGTCAGGAGAGCTGAAATCAAATTCTGGCCCTCTAGTCTTGATCCCATCTAAGCCTTTGAGCTCTGACATGAGCACAACAGCTCCTCTCTGTGAAGATTAATACAATCACCTCTTTGGTTATATGGACAATTGAAAACTGAAAGGGTAGAGAAAGGTACAGATGCTCTGAATTCTAAAAAAATATATCTGTGATCACTCTTTAAATACTCTGCTAGCATAAAAAGCGAACCTGAATTTGCAGTACGGAAAGAAAAAGAGAAATAGCACAGGGTTTGGCATGCAAATGATGTAATGTGTTCCTTCTCACCAGTGGACTTTGGTTCCTATGTGATTTAGCTGTCAATTTACTTTACCTGCTTCAGGGAAAGTGGGATTGTAGTATAGGATAGCACAAGGGCTAATGGGTTTAAATTAAAAGAGACTAAATTTAGATTAGATGTTAGGAAGAAATTCTTCACTGTGAGGGTGGTGAGGCACTGGAACAGGTTGCCCAGAGAAGTTGTGGATGCCCCATCCCTGGAAGTGTCCAAGGCCAGGTTGGATGGGGCTTTGGGCAACCTGGTCTAGTGTAGGGTGTGTCTGCCCATGGCAGGGGGGTTGGAACTGGATGATCTTTGATGTTCCTTCTAACCCAAACCATTCTATGATTCTACGAATCCATTTGTTTTTCTTCAAACACGCTTGATGAAGAAAGATGTAAAATAGTTGATGAGATAGCTGCTACTTTTAAAATTTAGTGGAATTTTGGGCTCGCAAAAGCTAAAAAAATTCCACCTATGTTATTCAGAGTTCTACTATGGTCTTCTGTAATGCATGTTACCACCGCTATGAGAAAATGGATCCATATTGTCTGTAAATGAACCGGAGTAATAAATCGCCTACATTTTAGGTAACCATTTGTTTCCATTTTTCTGCTGCTGATGTGATGCAAGCAGCTTTGATTGTTCAGACTACAGAAACATTTTTATTGGTGTGTTTTATTAAAGGACAATGAAAACCTTTTGCTCCATGGGTTGGGGGAAGGGGGGGAAGTGATGAAGGGCCAGACATAATCAGTTTCCTAGGCAGGAAGCTGGCTGGAGTGGGAGCAAGCATGAAGCGGAAGGGAAACAGCCACTTTCACTCATCGTGCTAAAAACGTCAAGCAAGGCCTGTTCAATAAGGAGAGCTTACTGTGTTAGAGAAGCATGGAATGATGTTTCATCTGAGGTGCTTTTTTGGTCTTTCTGAGATTTTCATCACGTGTGTAATTCTTATACGAGAAATTTACTGTAATGTTGGCAAACCATTTGTTTGTTCTTTCAGTTGTATGATCATCATGTTATTAGTAGTTAAAATATGCAGAGTTTAAGATCAGCTTAAGCACCTTAAGAGTGTAGATAGTTTGTGAATTGAATAAGAAAACCAATTTTTGATCAAAGCGTAGAAATAAAATTCAAGATAATTCTGTACTATCATGAATAAATAATACTAAAAAAAAAATTAAGCAATTCACCTTGAAAATAACAGTGCATTTCAGCAAGCTTCTGTAGGCTACAGAAGAGTAGCATGTATTAAACAAAAGCAGAGAATTACACACAGTGCTATTAAAATGTAATTGTTATAAACAAGAGGTTTATAGAGGATAATCATCCACTCTGTAGGAGGGAGAAGAGTTCAATAATATTCATGACATAGTGCACCTGAAAAATCAAGTTTTTTATTCTTTTCTACACAGAATAACTTCCCTTTGAACACAATACACAATTTAGAATAGCCACAAATTGTAATTCAACAAATAAATTGCTATGCGTTTTCTGTAGGTTGTAATCAGCCTGTAAAACTGAAATGAAGTGTAGCTTTTCTTCCCTTGGCCCTC